>ML845760.1:50397-66166 GCA_009831015.1 Picea engelmannii | reverse complement strand
CATACTCAAGGTGGCATTAGAAAGGATATAAAGAGGATCACAGCAGCAAAAAAATGAGGAGGGTGACACCAGCAAGTAGAACCAGAATCCCCAAACAATAACCAAGAAAAGATCTCTAGCAAGATGGAAAAGACCAAGAAGAGGGGTCGTAGCCACACAATTAAATAGTTAAATAATTTAAACAAATAATAGTTTATAACATAAAATATTTATTGTTAAATCATGAAAATCAACAAGAAAAAAACCAAGTCAAGAGAAGGGATCCAAAGTCAAGGAAGCTAACTTTCTTTAGGAAAAAAAAAGAACAAAACCGAAAACCCACAGAAAAATTAAGGGGGGCATAACTCAAGCAAGGGTGTTTTCAACACAAAGCCAACAATTAAATTCTTCCAAATTCAAGGAGGCTAACTTTCTTTAGGTAAATCACAAATCCAAAAACCCACACAACAATTAAAGGGGGCGTAAGTCAAGAAAGGGTAATTTCAAGACAAAGTCAACAATTAAGTTCGTCATGAATGGAAAAATTTCCACATGATTCTCATGAAATTTGTTTATAAGATTTTATCATCCCGACATACAAGGAAGATCAATAATGTGATCATGTTCTTCTTAACTACTCCTAGGTCTCATGGACCATCCCGGGAGAGAAAAAAATCACACATTATCTCAACTTAGTACATAACCAAAAACAAAATAAACCAAAAAACCAAAGAAAGATCAATAATGTGATCATGCTCTTCTTTGGATGTTATTTAGTTTATACACCTATTGTTCTTCAATAATGGGACAAGATCGAATTCAAGCTCGTCCTTGTACATGGACAGGTCTAAATTCGGCCCTGTCATCCCATCCGATAAACAAATTATACCTCTACTTGTCTGTGTCTGATATGGTCTAGGTGTTGTTGTGTCTTTGTTTTTACTCTATTGTGTCTGAATCCTATTGTGTTCATAAATTATTAATTTATAAGAGGTTAGGGCTTGTCCCTATACATGGACAGGACCATATTCGACCATGTCCATGTACAGGGACAAGCTTGAATTCGATCTTGTCCATGTACATGGACAGGGCCAAAAATTTCCATATCCATGTCCAGGGATAGGCCTGAATACGAGTCTGTCCCTGTACATGGACAGGGCCGAATTCAACCCTGTCATCCCATCCGATAAACATATGATACCTCTACTTCTCTATATTATATGTTCTAGGTATTGTTGTGTTTGTCTTTATACTCTATTGTGTATCCATCTTATTGTGTTCATAAATTATTAATTTATAGGAGGTTCGGGCATGTCCCTATACATTGACAGGGCCATATGTGGCCATGTCCATGTACAAGGATAGGCTCGAATTTAGAAGTTATTTTTATAGCAAGATTTGCCTCACCCTATGCAATATTGCACAGAAGGAATTTTTCCATTTCCCTATACAGACTTACTATCCCTGTTTGTAAAATCCAGAGCTAAAAATACATATTTTTCCACATGTACGCATCTTGCCTATTATACAACATTTGTATATGCAGGTTGCACCTATAGCCCGCGTACATCGGGATTTGTGCCAGAAAATGAAAATTAATGTTGGGTTTCCATGTCACAATAGGAGATCTATGATCCTCAGCCTTCCATATAATGAAAACATTCTGACTCAGCCCTTCAGTTCCATTTTGAAGGCTATAAATGGGCAAATTCCAAGCTATGGAAAAAGAGGAGAAAGAATTCAACTTTGAGAGAAAAGTTACTTTGGACAAATTATTTACTTCATATTGAGTTTGCATCCCTTTGTCCTTTAAGTTTGAACACAGTGTTCAGCCCCTGAGCTCTTCCCTTATTGATTGAGAACCTCGTTGTTTCTCTTTTATGAGCTTGCCTTTGGTGGAGGATTGAAGTGGTGGAGGCCCAGTTGGAAAGAACTTAGTTTCTCGGTTTCGAACCATGCCGACATGGAATTATGTAACATTTTCACTTCTGTTGATCATATATTAATAGAAATACTCTTTTCTCATCTAATTGATATCTTGCAAATATGTGAATTATTATTCCATGGGTGTATTTGTCATCTTTATTAATGGATTATGCTATTGAATGTGATAACATCATATAATATCACCATATGCTTTCTTTTCTTGGTTATTGAGAACTAGTTGCAGGTATATTGCTTTGGGTCAAGTGCTCAATGGTGGAATTCATCGAACGTCTAGACGAGGTAGGCCTTTTATATTGTCTTGCTAGCATATTTGTTTATATAGCATACTTGAGAAGAGAGTTGATTTCTGCAGTAATTTCTGTCTGTTGTGGTTTACCCTAGCCATAGAGAGATTTTCCTCGTAATAGAATTGGCAACCATACTGGAGATTGAATCTTCTTTCTTAGGGTTTGGATTACTTTTATCCTTAGATTGATCTCATTTCTATTGTGTTTCTTTTCATATCATTTCTTGGAAACCTTTGTTCACTCTGGGTTTGAGTTTTCATCCTTCTCCCTTGCTTGGCTTTGTTTCTGAAACATATGCGCATTTTTTGCCTTGATAGTCGCATATATACGCAAGCTGCGTACATACACTCTATTTTCCTAAAAAATCACGTACATCAACTGTCCTTGCCTATTTGTTGGATCTGGTGGTTGTTGGGTGGGATTTGATGTTTTTTTATTCTTCTTGGGTCTCTGTAGTGCCTGTTAAGTGCTTGTGGGATGACAGGAAACTTGTATTTGGTTGAATTTTTGGGCGAAGTCTTTCTCATCATATTTTCATTTTGATTGTCCTTGTACATTGGGTTGGGTGTTTTGTTTCTTGGTATCCTACTTGAGTGATTTCTTTCTATACACAGTATAGTTTATATATCAAGTTGTTTTTCAATCCATGCATTTTAATTTTAATTATATTGAAAATACAAAAATATTAGGCATTTTGCATTTCTTGGCATTTTGGTCTTTTGAGTCCTTTTCATTAGCTTAGTGCATGTAATGAAAGATTGCATTTTTACTTCAGAATTGGAGAGTTGAAATTGAAAATTGCATTGGTTTTTAGAAGCATATCATTCATTGAAAGTTGAAGTTAGGACTTTGCAGTATTTCCATATTTACTTTTCTTGCAGAATCATCACATCATGAGTTTCACTACCATACCTTTTTGAGTAATTGCGGCCACTAGAATTAACACTATTATTTAAAATTGATTAGTCATGATTTTATTTTCTAGGGTGCACAAACTAGCTTAGGATTTAGTGCCTTGGAATAGGATTTTGTGAGTAAACTTCTCCAAGGCAATTAAATCAACATATGTGTCTAAGACAGGGAGTGGAGAAATCCATTGTATAATTTGTAATATCAGGAGGCTCCACTCACACTGGATTTAATCATGAGGTCGCGTGAGGTTGGTTGAAGGGGTATCCCCCCGATACCTTCTTAGCGTCAGAGATATTTCTGGGGATCTACTCGTATCTAGGGATCTTGTTAGTACCCTTACCTCTGTGAGAGGCGGTGCTTTCAAGGTTTCAGGATTTGCTACCCTACCCATATGGTGGACCTGACTTATGATTGCTCGCATGTGCATGGGTTATACAGTGGTTTATTAGTTGCTTGACTTGGGTGCCACATAGGTTACTTGCAGGGGTTATTCTGTAGGTATCATGGGTCAGATAAGGGTCAGACAACACACAACCTTTATGGAGGATTACCTCTCTGGGGGGATCTGACCGACTGGTTGCTAATCCCACGAGGGCCCTTATAACTAATTATGTTACCTCTAATCTTTAGCAAGGAGTCTTAGGCCCCTCTTGGGTGAGACATACCTTCTTTAAGGATGGAGGCCACTTTCAGCCACTTTACCCTATTTGCGTGCATATTGGTCGTTTGAATTTTGGTGTGTTCTTTTGATTACTATTTGGACTTAGGAGTTTTTTTTTGTCTTTAGAGTATTAAGTCATCGTGGAGTTAGACCAGCGTCCCCGCTGGTCCCGTCGCTTGTTACAATTACCACCATATTTTGAGTATTTTCCTTCTAAAAGGCATAAAGTTATTAGGCGTGGTACACACACATCCATTGTTCAGACTTGTGATTCTACAAGGATGAATACTGAACCTAGTCTTCCAAACATTGGGAGCCCTTTGACTCCCACATCCATTGTAGTTAATGGCACCCCTTTGACTCCCGCAACTACAATGGTTGTAGTGTCAGAGGAACCTATCATTACTATGGCTTGGCCTATATTGAATGCTCAATCTCTTGCCTCGAACCCTTTTGGGTCTCTTGGTCACTCACCGGGATATAATGTTCAGTCCATCCCTATGGCCTCTAGTCCTTTTTCCTATGCTATGTTGAACTTTGCTTCGCAGTTTTTGAAAGCCATCCCAGCTGCCAATACTAATGCTAGCAATGGGGTTGAGGGAACTACACCTCCCTATACTCCATTTTCGTTTGGTGGTTCTCAAATCCCACAAATGACTCCTAATATGGGAGGCATTCTTGCTTTTAACCACATGTCTTATCCTCTTTCTTCTAGGTGGAGCAACCAACTTGGCAAACAAGCTTCTGCTCAAGTTTTATCCTATACCCCTACCTCCTCGATGTTGATTATGACCAATATGTTTGGCATGATGAATCCACCTCTATCCTCCGGATTTCCACCCGGAGGAGATCATTTTCACGCGTTGGGAAACCCCCAACCCAGATCCAATCCGGTTGGGGGAAATTTTTATAACCCTCATCAGAACATTCCTACCGGAATGATTCCCAAGAAAACTTTTATGAATCAACCTGGAGGAGGGTATTACAATCCGGGATAGGGCCATGGTGCTTACCAAAACCTTGGATGGCCTGCAGTTCCTCAAGCACAATCTTTCCTGGGAGCTTGGGGCCAAATATCGCAACCCCGTCTCCCTTTTCTGGCCACACTTAATCTATCGGACTTTTCTAAGTTGATGAACGACCCTATGAGTCATGATCCTACATGTCCCCCCATCCCCACTAAGCTTCCTTCGGACATTCCGAAGTTCGAAGGTAAGAATGGAGAGGATCTTGGTGATCACATTACTACCTTTCACCTATGGTGCTCCTCGAATTCCTTTAATGACGATTCTATTCAGTTAAGATTATTTCAACGCACCCTCATTGGGGTCGTTGTGAAATGGTATATTGAGCTACCTAGGGGGGCATATGGGACCTTTAGTAAGATGGTATTGGTCTTCCGTAACCACTTCCAATTGTCGGTTTGTTAAGATGTTGGTCTAGAACTTCTGTCGACTTTACCCCGAGACACCACCACACATATCTCGAATCATATCTAGGAGTGGCGTAGATGGAAGAGGTTTATTAAGACCCCCATACCCCCAACCTTTATTTTATAATGGTTCCTTAAGTATTTTCACCCTCCTATCTCGAAAGATGTTGCAACAGTCAGGGTTACCACTAAGGAAGAAGCGATATTTAAATCCCAGTAGTTAGATCTCATATATGCTCAATATGGGATGTTATAACACATTCTTCTGGGTGCATCGCAATCAACTTACAACCCTAGAAAAAATCCTAGACTTCATGCCGATGGCATTGTAGGTACTGCCAATGTAAAATCCATAGACTCGGTGACAAGCCATTTGAAAGATTTCTCTCTAAACCAATCTGCAGGAGGGCCAGCTTCATCTATGTCTTCCAACCCCACTCAGTCGATGGATGTACACTATGTGCAATCATTGAAAAAGACAAATGGTAACCAGCAACCAGGCAGGAATAAGAAGAAAGGATGTAATAATCGTAAGGGTGGGAAAAATCATAATAAACCCAAGTACAATGGTAATAATGAGAAGACGAATAATAATGATGGAGAGGGAAAACGAGAAAGATGTAAGGTGAAATTTCCATGTAAGCTTTGTACAGATGACCACCTTACCCATTTATGCCCCAAACTTGTGGAATCTATGAGGCTATTATCTCTATTTCCCGTCATGCTAAAGAATCATTTTCCACATAACCATCACATGGCCTCGATCTCCTCAAATGCAAAAAATGCAGCTGGTGGGAGTCAAAACCTGTCATTGCAAGAAGACAATTGTTTTTGTATCAATATGGTCGATGTGAAAGTTAATGTAGCCACTTGATATCGAGATTATAGCTCTTCACAAGTTATTCTTGGTCTAGAATCTCCTCCTCCTCCTTTAAAGACAACTTTACAGATTGAAAAACTAGATCCATCACCTCGTATTCTGAAAGGAGTACTCAAGCACTCTACCCACAATCCAAATGCGAGAGCCGCCTAGAACTACTCTATTATTTTGGACCTGGGTCAAACCCCTTGTGCGATGTCGGCTTTGGAGGTACTCCAGATGTGTCCTTCACAGAGGAATGCCTTACTATCTGCTTTAGGAGCTCTAGAACCCAGTGGCTCAAAATTTATCAAGTTTTATGTCACAGATGTGAAGCCTCTCTTTCCTTACCATGTGGAATTCCAAATCCATGTGGAGTACTCAAAGTATAACTTCAAACATGCGGTTTTTTGTGAAGACATTGCTACATGTGTGATGTCCCTGATTTGCTGGAAAACTCTCAATTCTCTGAATCTTTCTAAGTCGTCGAACATGTTGACTACTTTTGACGGTCATTCCTTCCGCCCTCACGGTATTCTCCCTACCTTTCCGGTCCAGTTAGGTGGGAAGACGGTATAGGTCGAGGTCAAGGTAGTTGATGAACCTCTTGATTATAACTTGTTACTATGATGCAATTGGACCTATGTTATGGTCATCATCGTATCACCTGTCTGTTGGCAGCCAAATCACATTTTTCTATTTGTCTTATAAGCTGCCTACACCAATGTTTGCAAACATCGATTTTTCGTCACAATTCGTAGATGAACGACACTTTTATTCTTTGCGTCTTTTGTACGATTACTTTCATTTTGTTTTCACGACTGTAAGCGTGAAAACATTGGTCTTTCGAAGCCGCGTTAGAATCATTGTTTGAACTGTCGTCATCCTTCTTATTGATATGCCCTTTGCGCCTACATTTCGCTTATCATTCTGTATTGGCAAAGCTTTCTAACTGTACTCATTGGACATTCTTGTATTGATTGGGCAATTTGGTTCTATAATTTTGTAAGGCATTGACTCTTCGATTTACATGTTTTTATTTTTTTGGCCTACTTAACCATTGGTTTCACAACAATGCACTGGTGTTATGGTTAAATCTCTCACATATATCTTTGATATGATACCTATGTTCATGTTTATAAAACTATTGGCACGTTGGTCAAACCTGTTGATATAAACGATTATATGATTACCTATTGGCACATTGGTTAAACGATGGATATGAGCTGTTACAATGAAATGGCGCATGGTTAAACGTATGCTTTTAGCCTTGAATCGTATGATTAATGATTTCAAACTTTGGTATAACGTTGATTAAACGCGTTGTTTATACACTTATCATTGTTTCATTGGGAAGCTAAGTAACATGAGTATTGAAAATGGCGGTTGTACTTTGACCATAATTGTTATGCATGGCAGTGAATAACTCCACCACCTTCTCACGATGGCATTTATGCCTACTACTTATCACCGTTCACTTATGTTAGCAGCACGCATCTTTTCTCCTGTGTGTGTATTGTGATCCAAACCCTCGGCTTACCATGTGCTCAGCTCCATGGCACCAGTCATGCGTATTGAGCCTAACGGCAACCAAGCTCTGTTAATGTTTGACAATGCCCGCCAAGATTTGGAGGACAATGGGTGGCTCACCTTCGTGAAACGATTTGAGGGTTTTAACCTCTGTGTAGCACGACAGTTTTCCATGACCTTTGATGGCTATAGAGCCAAGGTGGACGACATACAATTGGAAATTGATGAGAAGTTTATCAGTCTTGCCACAAGGTTACCTGCTATTGGACAATGTTGGTTCAAGAATTGTAAGGTCGAGGAGGTCCCATGGACACTGTTGTTCCTCTCGCGCAAAGTCACCTCTTATGATAGAGGTATGCCCATCTCTGCACTCAAACCACGATGGCATGATACATTAATGCTAGTCAAGCAGTTTGTGACCTGTGAAGGTCAATACAGGCTTGTGTTCCTCTACCACCTGCGTTTGCTGATGATTTTTATAGGGTATCCTCTAAACATGCCTTTATACTTTCAACGTAGTTTATATAATATGTCTAAAAGATTTAAAAGACAGAAGGCTGATAACAGCCTATTCCATCATGGGCTTATTAAGCTCATCGTTGTTTATCATTTGAGTTTGCACAGGGATAGTTGGAGCGCTTTCGTTGCTCGGAATGGTTTCGAGGATTCAAACCCTGTACAGGTTGACAAACCTGTGGTAATTGAAACCAAGGCTGAACCGCCTGTACCCTTACATATCCTACTGCCTAAACCCTCGGTCGACCCTCCTATTGACTTACCTGACACTGTATCTAAGAGTGCAGAGGCTATTAAAAAGCCTATGAGCAAAAATCCCAAGGCAAACCCTACTGCTAATGCTAAGGGTAAAAGGAATGCCCGGCTCATTTCGAGAATGGCCAGAAACAAACCGAAACCCTATGTCGAGTCCAACCCTATCGTCCTAAGCGAGGATTTTGATTCTGATGTTGAACGTTTCTTAGCCAGCGAGTACCCCTACTCGCAGGGTTTATGTCCAGAACCCCCTTATTATTTCATATCAAACCTTCCCCCTTGCCTAAAGAACGACCCTGACTACCCAGGTATTAAATTGCATCGTGAAACCCTCGGTCATTTGGCCAAACCCTCGTCTGCTCTTTCTAAACCCACACAGTCACCCTGTGACCAATGCGATTCATGGTTAGAACGATACTACAATGATGTTCCCATACTTCAATCCAAGATTCAATCACTGAAAGATCAAATTGCAGTGCTAACCAGTCAAAAAGCCAAGCTCCAAGCAATAGATAAAAAGTAAAAGACAACCGGCTCCATCCTTTTCAAAAACGTGGAATCAGCCACGGCCGTTGTCAATTCCAAAATGGCATGATCAAGCAGCCTCGTCGCTATACAGGTATGAGAATTTGATATCGATTTTTGTGAGTAATCAAGGTTGATATGAGGATTTGAATTCTGTTTTTAAATGACTCAGTCACTCATCCAAATGCCTCTGTCATTCGGTGATCACCCTGTACGTGGTTTCGTTTTGATAAAAATAGTAGGAATTTCAATTTGATATATGATTTACTCATAGATTTTTTTTGGATTTGAATGGTTATTCATTTGGATTTCATTTGTTAAGTCTGTCTGAGTGAAGTAACGAGATTACTGGTGTTTTTTCAATACAATTCGTTTTGTATCCACTCCTCACGAGAAGTTCCATACTCAATTTAGAATATGATTGTGCTCGGATTTGATCTTGTACAATTCGCATGCTGTGTTTGTCAAAGGATTTCGGGAGTGTATTTGTTATGATATGTTGTGTCATAAGATTTTCCAAATCATGAGTATCCCTCTGTTTAGTTTAATTTGGAAAGAAATACTTTGTTTTATAGAAAATTATCTCATTAAAACTGTGTGAATGCGCCCTAATCGTGGGATGTTTTTGATTCGTAATTGCTATGTTGAAACCTTTTCTGTTCAATTCACTTCTATTCTGACTGAATTATGAGTTGGCAAGATTGTTTTGTGAACTAGACTCGTGTTTTGATTGCTGCTCTGTTTGATTCATAAAACAAATTGATCGATATTCGTCACTCCTGTCAAATCCGATTATAATTTAAATGAATGATTCTGACCAAAGTCAAAACAATCTTGTTTACCCAATTCACAGTAACAAATTATGAATTCTGAGGCTAATCAATCTATCCTGTTATGATTTTATTTCAATTCATGTTCGCGCTAGTTTGAATCAATCTATTCGTGGCTATGTCAACACAGTGATAACGATTTGATAATGATCTCATTTGGCTTCGATTGTATCCCTTGTTGATAGGATAGCATACCGATTGTACGCGATTCGTTTTGATTGTGTCGATTCCAAATTGATATCATACGATTTCACTATGATTGGATTATGGGTCTGCTCATTCGATTTTGTGATGACACAAGAAACAGAGTACGACTATCGTTGTGATCATTCAATTGATTTGGATCCTGTTCGATTTCAAATTGCATAACAAATTCAAATTAAATGATTCGTTTTCAGATTATTATTGGATGTCAATTGAATTGAAATCTTTTAAAAGATTTTCGATTAATTTCAATGCTGATTTTGTACCTTATTTAGACTAGCTACAGAATCAGATGATTCTGTAGCTAATCTATAGAATTAGTTTTTATATCTTTTTATTAATAAAAGATCCTTCTAATTTGCTCATTTTAGTCCTTTTCAGGTGATTTCGAATGGCATGGGATTTGATGGACAGTCTAGAGGATATTTGGATGTTTTAATTTCATTTTAGTTTCCTAGTTTAGGCAACTTTGGGATATCTTCCCAGATTTTTGTAAACAGTTTTATAACTTCCACAGGGAGGTTTTACCCTGTGGAAAACCTTTAAATACTTATTATTTTTGTAATAATGATCATCCTCATTCGTGGGAGAACAAGGATATGGAATTTTAATACAAACTGAGAAAGAAATTGATGTTCTGCTACAGCTTTAGCTTTTCATAATATCAATCTTTTGTTTCATGTTTATGTTATCAGTTTGCATCTGATTAATGACTACTTTAGCTATCTTAGTCTTTTGAAAATGATATGAATTAATTAATATGATCCATGTCTGATTTCTTCCATTATTTAAAAACATAGCAATTACTTGATTCTGTTTATGAATGACAGATTTCTCTTCTTCATCAATTGGATTATTCTGTATAAGTCTTTGCATAACAGGTTTACCTAATTGTGGAGATTTATAAATTATATAATTGTTATGATTTTTATGTCTTGTTTGTCCTGTAAATCAACTCAAAGAGAATTGCAGGTATCGTTTACGAGAAGCTTCTAGATTATTCGGTGCGGGTTTCCTCCCTCCGATCTGCTTGAACAGTCATCTTACACAGGACAAATCTGGAGCGTTTCCAGGTCAGTTTGTTGTTTATTCGTTTAGTGTATTTGTTAGTATTTTAGTTAGATATATGTGTAGTTAGTATATTAGATTGTTTAATTTCAGTAAGTTTTATCTCTTGTTCATAAAATCATATAATCAACAACAACAAAAAAATATCTTTCTCTGTCTTAGGACAGAAAGCTAATGAGTTTTCCAGGTTTTATTTAAATCTGTATTTTGTGAATATTGTACATTTTGTGAATAAGTTATATTTCAATCAGTAGTTAGAGTTAGTATAATATTAGTTAGTAGTTTGTATATATAGAAATAGTAGATTAGTTTGTTTGTTTAATAGTTAGTTTTAATTAGATTAGTTAGATTAGTTCGTTTTATTTATTGTTAGTTAGTTTAGTTTGTTTTATTTAGTTTTAGTTAGTTTAGTTTGATTAGTTTTAGTTAGATTAGTTATTTTAGATTAGTTTTCTCTTTGGTTTTCTTAAGACCTTAGATCGGCTAACGGAGCCGCTAAACCCGTCAGGGTGGTTCATTCCAAACGGCTTGGGTTATTAGACAACCCCGGACCGGTTCCACTCTCTCAGTTGACGGACAGTCAATTTCGCCCGTCAACACTGTCTTTCGTACTCTTTGTTTTACTCATGAAGGGAATATTATGACGATCAACCAGTTATCCTTTGCGTGCCCTAGTTCCAATGCATTTGTTGGACTGACGATCCCTATGATTGACAATTCTCATCTGGCAACTGAGAATATCGGTGTTGGAATGTATTCTTCCCTTATGGGTACTTTCAAATTCACGACACCGAGTCATCACATTTACACCATTACCAGTAGGCCCATTTCGACAGGGAGGTCCACTCCTTTTCGCACTTCCAATTTTAGTTATTCGTGGACCCTACCTTCCCTGACTTCATCTTGTGAAGGTCAGTTTCATGCTGGAATGGCCATTCCACTATCGACAGCAGATATTGTGTATCAAGTTGTTCTTGACTCTTTCACCAATCTCGATCATGTTACCTCGTCGGCGGATGAGGAGGATCCTGTTCTTAGGACTATGTAGGCCACTTCATTGTCTTGTTCACATGACTGCCTTGATGAGACTTTTCCTTTAGACGAAGCTATCATCGAAGCCATGAATGGGTCCGACAAACCTTTGGATGATATGCATCACCACTCTTATTTTCTCCCAAAGCTTGAAAGAATCGAATAGGATGACTTTCGATCTACTTTGAGTGAGATAGTCGGTCATGTCATAGTTCCACTTGATACGCATGGAATTTATGCCGAAGAAAACATGGCGAGTATTCCTCCTACCGTCGTGATCGATATCTCTCGTACCCCTGGCAAGGTTGAAAATGTAAATATTGATGTGGATTGTTCTCTAAAAGAAATCTTGATCTACACTGAACTCTTCAAGGAATTCTGAGATGTATTTACTTGGTCATATGAAGAGATGTCAAGAATCGACCATGTTGGGTATGTGTTATATTCCTTGCATGTGTGTGTGTGGGTGAATCAGGTTCAACAATTGTGTCTGACGATCCCTCTAGTAGTGCTCCATGTGTCATGTGCGTTAGGCGCTTTCCTAGGGGGGTCCTAAAGGGGGGTAGGTATGCCCCGCCCTGGTTATGCACATCATTAGGGATAGCGCCACGAAATTTGTTTTTGGCAGTTTTTTCTATTTTTAGCAGTTTACTAAATTAATCCTGTATTAAAGGATTAGGGTTTTGGTATCTATGGAATACCTAAAAACGTTGTATATATTGTATGGTGAATGGTGAAATTCAATAATGAATATAAGAAAGGTTTTCCCGGTTGAGGGTTTCCGGTATAAAATCTCTGTGTACTCTGTGTATGAGCCATTGATTAAATTTTGTTTTTCTTAAGAATCTATATGCATTACTTTACTTCACAGGTTTAAAACTTACATGTGGTACCAGTGCTCATTTTTGGCTTCAGAGGGACATCTTTTTTGTTGAGGGTTTGGCAAATTGATAGATTAAGTTTATCTTGGATCTGTGATAAACCTGGGTTTAGTGGGAGATTTTGCAGTTGCGATTTGAGTGCAGAAAGAGGAATGGAAAGATCTTCTAGAATCGAGATAGAGAATTTCAATGGTAAAACCTTTGAGCTATGGAAACTGAAGATAGAGGACCTTCTTGTAGACAAAGAACAATGGATCATTGTGGATCCTGGTACACAACCTACTAGTACACAGTCTACTAGCACACAGGATACTGGTACACAACCTACCAGTACACCACCTACTGGTATGTTGAAGGAAGATTGGGAGAAGTTGGACAGAAGAGCAAGGAGTACTATTTGACTCTTCCTAGAAAATTCATTGTTGTTGAATGTCTCAGGAGAGTCTACATCCAAGGAACTATGGGATAAGTTGGGGAATTTGTATCAATCAAAGTCCTTGGTAAACAAGTTGTTTCTTCGAAAGAAGTTGTATCATCTTAGGATGGAAGATGGAGATTCTATGACAGAACATCTAAATGCCTTTAATACTCTGGTAAGTCAACTTGTCTCTGTTAATATTACGATTACAGAAGAAGATAAGTGTATTAATTTGTTATGTTCTTTTCCAGACTCTTAGGATAATCTGGTTGTAGCAATTGGTAGTACCACTCAATCTACATTGAAGTATGAGGATGTAGTTTCATCCTTGTTATCTGAAGAGATGAGGCGGAAAAGCATGGATGGTCATAGCACAGATTCTTTATTTGTAAGAGGTCGTACCCAAGACAGGAATCCTGGTAAACCTTTAGGGGGGAGATCTAATTCTACAAGTAGATCTAATTCTCCAGGAAAATCTTTGAGGAAATGTTGGAAGTGTGGTAAAACAAGGCATTATAAGAAATATTGCAAGTCTAAGAAGGTTGAAAAACCAAAGGGATTTGATAGTACCTCTTCCACAAAGGCGAAAACTTCCACTGAATAAGGAGGTGATGTTTACCTAGCATCTACAAGTACACATGCAGACCGCGATGTATGGTTGATCGAATCAGGTGCATCATACCATATGACTCCTCACAGGGAGTGGTTCTCTAAATATGAAAAATATGATGGTGGTGATGTATTCCTAGGAGATGACTCGACAACAAAAATATTGGGACATGGAAGGGTTAAGTTGTTGCTAAAAGATGGAAGGATTAAAACACTCCCTGGGGTTCTACACATTCAAAAACTTTCCAGGAGCCTAATATATGTAAGAAAGTTGGATGATGCAAGAGTGGATACTGTCTTTGGAAAGAACACTTGCAAGATGGTACAAGGGCAAATGGTGTTGATGTGGAACTATGTACAAGTTGTTGGGAAGAACTTATACTAATGGGTGTAATAGTTATGTTGTCCTTGAGCAGAAAAATAAAGAAGACAAGACCAATGTCATCCCTGAAAAGAAGACCATGTTGTGGAATCAAAGACTGGGGCATATTGGATAAAAGGGCCTTCGAACACTACATGGTAAAGGCATGGTTGAAGGTATGTCTAATTGCACTCTGGATTTTGATTTATGTGAACATTGCATATATGGTAAACAAAATCGAGTAAGATTCCCATCTGGTGCTAGAAGAGCAAAGGGGATCTTAGAGTTGATACACAGTGATGTGTTTGTACCTATTCATGTTCCATCCCTAGGTAAATCTGTGTATTATGTTTCATTCATAGATGATTTTTCAAGGAACACATGGATTTATTTTCTTAGAAAGAAATCTGAGGTATTTGATAAATTTAAAGAGTTTAAGGCTTTAGTAGAAAATCAGACAGAGAAGAAAATAAAGGTCTTGAGAACAAATAATGGTGGAGAATTCTGCGGAAATGAATTCGAAGAATTCTATAAGAAGTGTGGTATAGCAATGCAGAATACTACTCCATACACTCCTTAGCAGAATGGAGTTGCAAAAAGGATAAACAAGACATTGATCGAAAAAGCAAGGAGCATGCTTAGCGGTGCCGGGTTAGGACAAGAATTATGGGCAGAGGCAGTGGGTACAACATGTTACCTAGTCAATCGATCACCTTCATCAGCGTTGGATGATAAAACTCCACACGAGGTATGGTCTGCAAAGAAACCCTCTCTTCAACATCTTAGAGTGTTTGGTTGTGATGCTTATGTACATGTTCCAAAGGAAAATAGGAGTAAGCTGGATAAAAAAGATGAAAAGTGTATCTCTATTGGCTATAAATATGGTGTGAAAGGTTATAAGCTTTGGAACCCAGAAACCAAGAAGACTGTTTACAATCGAGATGTTGTTTTCAGAGAGGTAAAAGATGTGTCCAAACAGGAATTCCTACCAATGCAAGATGAACCTGAGAAAATAGAGCTTGAGTTGGATGATGCAAAATCTAAATCATTTGAAGAAGAGGAAGTAGAAGAAGAAGAAGAACCTCATACCCTGGTATTGAGGAGATCGGTGAGAGATAAAAGGCAACCAGAAAGGTATAGTCCACCTGATTTATGTTCCAATTTTTCTTTATCTATTACTAATGATGATCCCAGAGCTATCAAGGAAGCAGTGAATTCAGAGGATAGTAAACTCTGGAAGAAGGCCATGGTTGAAGAAATGGATGCCTTGGATAAGAATGAGGCATGGGGTATAGTTGAGTTGCCAAATGGAAGAAAATATGTTGGTAGAAAATGGTTGTTTAAGAAGAATTTTAATGCACAAGGTAAAGTGGAGAAATACAAAGCTCGGTTAGTAGCAAAAGGTTATTCCCAGGTAGAGGGAATTGACTTTGGTGAGATTTTTTCTCCTGTTGCTAAGTTAA
>ML845760.1:36468-50347 GCA_009831015.1 Picea engelmannii | reverse complement strand
TTAATGCACAAGGTAAAGTGGAGAAATACAAAGCTCGGTTAGTAGCAAAAGGTTATTCCCAGGTAGAGGGAATTGACTTTGGTGAGATTTTTTCTCCTGTTGCTAAGTTAAATTCTATTAGATTTATTTTATCTATTGATGTTTCTTTTGATCTTGAAGTGGAATAGATGGATGTGAAGACAGCATTCCTACATGAGGAGCTGGAAGAAGAAATCTACATGAAGCAGCCATAAGGCTTTGTAGTGAAGGGAAATAAAGAGTTGGTCTGTAAGCTAAAGAAGTCACTATATGGTCTGAAGAAATCACCTAGGATGTGGTACCAAAAGTTTGACACATACATCCTTGGATTCGGATTTGTAAGAAGCAGGGCTAATCACTATGTATATTCCAAGCAGGTTGGTAATCACTTCATTTATGTAGTGTTGTATGTTGATGACATGTTGTTGGTAGGAAATAACATGGATGTTATCAAGGAGGTGAAATCGTAGCTATCCTCCAAATTTGACATGAAGGATCTTGGTGTTGCTAACTTCATTCTGGGAATGGAGATTAAAAGAGATTGTGCAAATAGGAAACTCTGGTTGAATCAGAGAAAATATGTTGAGACGATATTGCAAAGGTTTAATATGCATGGACGTAAACCGGTCAAGGTTCCTATTCCTATAGGTGTAAAGTTAGCTGCAAATCAGTGTCCCAAGACACAGGAAGAAGAAGAGGACATGTCCCATGTTCCATATGCCAGTGTAGTTGGAATTTTGATGTATGCAATGGTCTATACTAGACCGTACATTGCACATGCAGTGGGAGTTTTGAGTAGGTATATGTCAAAACCAAGGAAGGAGCATTGGAAAGAAGTAAAGAGGGTCTTCAGGTATCTTTGTGGCACTACCAGTTATTGATTGTGCTACCAAGGAAGACTAGGATTGGATAGAGTGGTGGACATACATGGCTTTGTTGATGCAGATTGGGCTGGAGATCTGGATCGCAGAAGATCTACAAGTGGGTATCTGTTTAACCTATTTGGAGGAGCAATCAGTGGGGTGAGAAAAAGACAGGTTGTAGTGGAACTCTCAACTATAGAATATGAATACATGGCAGCCACTCATGCAAGCAAGGAAGAAGTATGGTTACAAAGATAGTGTTCAGTTATTGGGTTGGTACAAAAAGCAGTGAGATTAGATTGTGACAGTCATAATGAAATCTTCCTAGAAAAGAACCCAACTTATCATTCGAAGACAAAGCATATTGATGTTCAGTATCACTTTGTGACAGACATGGTTGAGGAAAAGAAGGTGTTGCTAGAAAAGGTTGACACTCTAAATAATGTTGCAGATTCATTGACAAAGTCTCTAATCATGGAAAAGTTCTCCTAATGTAGAATAACAATGGGCATTGCTGCCCTGGATTCTTGACTATATAATCCCCTTGACCCATGGATGCAAAGAAAACAACAAGTGGGAGAATGTTGGGTATGTGTTATATTATTTTCATGTGTGCATGTGGGCACGTCAGGTTTGACAACTAGGTCTGATGATCCCTCTAGGGAAATGACCTATCGCTGCCACCAGTACAAGAAATCATCATTGTAGGGTGTGGGCACCCTACCTCCCCCTGCCACCTCATTACCTCGGTCCACCATGCCATGGATGGATCGCGAGGTCCTCTTGGAAGAATATCGACTCTAGGTCCCAAACCTGGAACCCGCTCGAAGAAGAAACTACATATGATAGAGGCAAACCCAAAATTCCTCTTAGTCCCATGTTTTCACTCTGTCAACTAGCGCTTCATATTTTCCAGTAGTGAGGTACACCAGTCATGTGTTATGGGTCTCAAGCATTTTACTACATAGAACATGAGTGGCCTCGATGCCTGGTGCAACAAAGACGAACCTGTGATCTTGGTCAATATGAGGACAACAATATTCAGGCTGAGATTGTTTATCGCCTTGATAGGGAGTTGACTCCCAACCTTCGAAGTCCCTACTACATAGTGGGCATATATATACTCCTATATTTTCATTCTTCTCCCTTCTCCCTGTGATTTGAGGATTACAACCTCTCCTCGGTGTGATAATCCAGTCAAAAAGTATATATCCTCTACTTCAATCCTCAATGGTTGCCCATCGAGGTTTAATCTTTCACTCTCAGGGTCCGAGTAACCCACAAGCATTTCAAGCAACCACACTTGGTCCCTCATCCCTTTGAGTGCCCAAAATTTATATAAGACACATATTTTTAAGGCCATTTGGGCCCCCGGATCTCGATCCACAGTAGCATCGACCTCCTCATGCTCTCTTTCCCTCCATTCAAGAACCATCCTGCCAGATGAAAGTCAAAATTTGAGTTAGCAACCATAGAAATAATTGATTGTGTGCATGCACGCAAGCTGATTCACTTACAGTCGCGTATAGGGTTGGGTATATGCACCTTGAAGTTTGCATAGGTGCATATAGCCCATCGTATATGCGACCCAATAAGAGACAGCCCGCGTACACTGAATTTCACAATTTACACCCTAAATTAGTTAAAATTTGGAACCTAATTTAAAAATTTAATCCACTGAAAATGAAGAGGAAGGGAATAAGGGTTACCTGGTCTAGACAGTTTCTGATTTCATCGCCTGACGCTCCTGCAATCACCAATTGAATCTCGGAGGTATTTTGGTCCAATTTTCACTATTTGGGTGAAAATTCAAAATGGTATAGTAATTTTTGGTTTTATTACTATTTATAAACAATTTTTACCCACTTTCTATAGTTTTGAGTCATTTTTTCGCCTAATGGACTAATACAAAGGTGGATTGAGTTGGTTTTTGTAGTGTTCACCAGGGATTCTTGTGGATTTCAACATTATGTTGGTCGTTCATCACCACGGGAACGTATTTTCACTACCCAACATATAGGATAGGTATCCATTCCATTTTGCATTTTCGCATTATCCTATAACTATCACATTTTTCCTTGGGTACGAACCCATTTTTTGTGACACAGAACCTTCCGTCTACTATAAGTAGTGTCGTTATCAAGTGGTAGAAACTTACCAAACATGCGTGCCCTAGTTAAATCCTCTACTGTATTTGGTGCCCATGCAGAGTTTTTTTTATAGGACCAAGAGTCCCTCATAGATAATACATGACTTTATGTTGAGCTTCATTTCTCACTCATAAACATGTTTCTTTATACCCCGAGGAATCCCAACTGAGTCCGAGTTAATCTCTTTTCCGACTCATTCAAAAAATGAAAAGATTGTCAAGTGAGTTATCCCTTTCACACTCGTTAAATTGGACTTGAAAGGTCATGAGTCTTAGTTAAGCTCTTTTCCGACTCGTTTTCAAAAAGTGAAAATATTTCGGAGTCAAATTGTCTCTTTCACACTCGTAAATTGGATTTGAAAGGATGTCTATTTGGCACAACTTTTGATCCAGATTATTTTCGGCACGAAATGAGATCGGAGATATAATAAATAAATGTATACATATATCGCAGATATTCAATAATATAACATAAATGTATCAGAGATGCAACCATAAACACAGATATACAGTAATACACGATTTCTATTAATGAAATAAATGTACAGAGACTGTAAAAAATACAGAGTGAAAGACTCGCTAGAATGGTGGCAGCTTATCTCTGAGAAGAGATGTGACGGTTACTCGCATTCACCATAAGATGATTAAAATGAGGCTTTGAAGGCATTTTTACAATAAGTAGGAATGCCAAAAACCCTAGACATCCAAAAACCTAACCCTAGGAGATGAAGCGCCAAAAGTCATGTGGGCCCCCTTTGGGTAAGTGAGTACATCAACTTTCTGGGGTCGTAACTTTTGCATACGATCTTCATTTTAGGCGTGTGATAGCTTGTTGGAAAGGTATCATCGAGGAGATTCATTTTGGGGGCTCAATGATGCATTTGGCTATCATTGAGAACCTATATCTCAAAAAACTTTCATTTGGGCCCTCAAAATGGCCCCAGAAGTTAAAACCTGCTAAAAATAATAAATTGTCAAAATTGCCAGAAAACTGTTTTGAGCCATTTGGAAAAGGTGGGTGGCAATCGATATCCACCTGGATCAATTTTATCCCTTTTTCACACCAAGTATACTAAAATTCATAAAATAGGACATTTTTTGGCATTAAGTTGTGGTTGCATCTCATGCCCTGCTTGCAGTATTGAGCCTATAGTCGGTTCTCACTTTGTGTTATAAATCGTTTGCCTCAGCAGATTTTGCATCCTCAACCAGGTAGAGCCTCATTTTTATCCTTTGAAATTTGACACCCTATACCTAGGAGGGAACATTCTCCCGAGTGTCCATCTCCCACATGCATCTCCTTGCATTGAGCATAAGTATGTTACACTGTTGGAACTAGTTTTGCTTACTTGTGACACTTGTTTCCTCCTCTATATCATAGAATTCATTTGTCTATGAAAAAACAAAAAAGATGGGCAGGAAAGAAGTATTATCTTATATTGGCAGCAGTCATATCACCTTTGAATAGATTCCAAAGTTATTGAATCCATTTTTCATCATAATTTTTGGATTAGCATGGCCTTAGGAAGCCGAGCTCGTTACAGAGTCTTCTCTACCAACTGGTTACTCTTCCAGTCCCTATAGATAATTTCATTGATGCCTTCTACATCTCACGGTTTCATCATTGAGTCTATGTTGTCGGAGTCTTCCATATCTCTCATTCTCTTGTTCAAAGTAAGTTTATCAACCTCTGTCGGCCACTTCTCAGAACACTTGACTTTACATGTTGGCCATACCCTCAGTTTTCCTCAGAGTCACATGATACTGTAGTCTTATCATGCACCCTAACCCTACTTTCTTCATTGGTAGGCAACCTTGAACCCATCAATTGACACTTTATCATTGGTTGTTGACTGGGTGGTTTCCCTTGTGTTCGACGGAAATACATATATTCACACATTGGGATTTGTGCAGTTTCTTGGATTCCATTATCCTTATTGGTGGTTTCCCCTCCTTTGTTAGTAGTTTTCATCATTGGTTTCTATTCAGAGGGTCTTTTTCGTGTACGACTTTCACTTGGAACACGCAAAAGACGCACAGGGTCCTTGGTTCATGAACATGTTCTTCGTCTGATTTCCACCAAATCATGAAGCTATTGCTTTGTACCTTGTGTTGACTGATGAGAGATGCCTTAATTCTCTCCTTTTAGTGGGTCTCCTTCCATCTACTTCATCTCATCTATTCTGGAAATGGGACCTAGAGTCTTATGAGTACCTTGAGGCTTGCAGTCATTAGTGGCAGGTTCTCTCACCATCGATAGTTGGGAATACATCAATGTGATGCAAGAGCATCATACATAGCCAGCCAAGCAAGTATAAAGGAAGAATATAGCTGGAAAAGCACCAGTGCACATTTTGAAATGTTTTGAAAAAATAATGAACAGGTATTAATGTAATAGCTAGGGGAAGTGTACTTACATTTATATCTTGGAGTTGTGAATAGATCTTGAGCGATTTCTCTCATATGTCGAATGTAATAGGAATTTAAGTTTGTTTAATGAAAGTAGGTATAATTTGATTTAATAGATTAGACATTTTAGAAGTGTAGGAGGGAAAATGGATGTAGACACCCTCACCCTTGTATCATTAGAACAGGAACATTATGATCATTCAAATTTCATAAGATGTAGAGATGTAGTAGAGAACTGTAGAGGAGAACCCATGTACAGGGGCACTTGAGTTAATATATAAATCTTTGACTCAGTCTTCAAGGTGTTATGATGCTTACTATTTACATTTGTTAAATGGTATGTTTACAGTTGTTTTATTTTCTCTGTTATGCATTTGTTTCAATGTTGTGTGGGGTGTATGATTTCATGTTGAGTGTATGAAGTCTAATATAGGAGAAGAATGAGTTTCAATTGTTTCTCTTCCTAAGAATTCCTGCACAGAGTTCAGTGAACGTCCGCAAGGTGTGCGTTGATGAAGATCTGAGTTTTATCTCAAAAAGCTCAGGAGAGATATTGTTGTTCTCATAACCAATAGAAGTGTAGGTGAGGCACAGAGTCATGCAAGGTGTGTGCAAGCTGGTTGAAGCTTTATAACTTATCAACTAAGGTGAAGGTTGAAAGACTACTGTTGTAAGAGTGCACAGGGTCGAAGACTCAAATAACCAAAGGTTATTTGAAAGTTGTCGCAAGGAGTGCGAGCAAGATTCCTTTTGGGGGATTGAGTTTGCAAGTGAGAGCTCAGGAGGGATAGCACCTTTGAAGTTTCCAAAGGGAGGTGGAGAATGAAATCATCTCACAGAAGTCAAGTTCAAGTGGAAGGACGCCAAGTCATTTTGGCCAGAGGTCCTTGAATAAGAGTGAACGAACGGTGAAATTTCTTCATGGAAGAAGTGTCGAAATCCCATGGACCGTTGGATCTCGTAGATCTGTGAGAAGGTTAAGTCTGAGTGTATTTTATCACTTAGGAGCTCAGGAGGAGTAGCGACCGTTGGATCAGAAGCAACAGGAGCCATTGATTCCCCTTTGGAGTGGAATTTCGGAATTTTGGCATTTCGGCAATTCCGATGACAAGGAGCCAGGGCACTTTGCATTGAAAACCATGAAGTCATGAAACCCAACATGTCTTTGGAGTAGGGTTGTGGTCACGGAGGAAGCAGTCACATGGATCGAGATTTGGTCAAGGGATAATCATCGTTGAGACCATTTCGACATTTCGGCATTTCGAGGTTCGGGAAGTAGAGGAGGCTGTGATTTTGGAATCGAGAGTTTCAAACTCCCAGTTCGTGAAATCTCGAAAGATACAGAGCCGTCGGATCGAGGGAGATCTCAACCGTAGATCACGTGGGAGGTGAGGCTTCGGGAATTTGGGAATCGGAGTTTCGAAAGGTAAGGAAACTCTCTGCTATGGATTTTTGCGAGTCACGAAATCCCGAAGAGCAAAAGGAAAAATTCCTGAAAGGTTGAGGGACAATAGTCGTTGGGCCCCAATCGAGTTTCGGGGATTTAGGACTCAAGAGGTAGAGTTTCATGGTCAACACAACTCCTGAAATCACGAAGAGAGAAATGCCAAAAGGTGGGTCCCAAGTATCAGTCAGAGGGTACGTGCGGCGGAAGTCAAAGGAGTAGTCAAGGTTCGAAGAAAATCTTGAAAGAACATAAGCCGTTGGATCAAGGTAGGCCCACAATCATCGATCTCCCCAAAGGAGAAATTTCAGAGTTTGGGGAATGGAGTGACCAGTGGTTGGGGTCAATTCATTTCAAACTACCAGTTATCAAAATCACGATACAGCCAGGACCATTGGATCAAGGGAGGCTCATAGTTGTCGATCTCGTCTAAGGGAGCGATTTCGGGTTTCGAGATTCGGGGTTTGAAGAGTCAAAAGACTCGACTCTCTTGGATCGTTGAGTCTCTAAATGAGAAAATCGTCTCTTGGCTTGGCCAGAGGTCATATCTGGTGGTTGTGTGGAGGTGAAGACTCATGCCTGGTGCACGTTGTGTAGGTGGGGTTTTCGTGAAGGACCTATGGATCGGATTCGTGGGGTTCCAGCGAGGACCCGAAAGAACTATTTCAGTTCTACGAATTTGAAGAAGATCGATCTTGTGTGGATCTTGGCCCGAGGGTCGGGGGTTTGCGTCACAATGTCTCCTAATCGATGGATTCTTCAGGTGTTCGACACTGGATCCTTTATTCACACTTGTAAGAATGTACTCAGTGCCTTGATACCTACTTTCATTATCGGTAGGTTGTCTCACGTTTGTTAATGGTATACCTCAATGACCGGTAATCAAATTATGTCTCATTGTGTTCAACCTCAACTCCTTTATTCACATGATGTAGACTTTCACCTTTGGCAGATTGTGTAGAAGACTTGAAGACACCATTATGTGGCCACAGCTTTCCTGAGATGTTGCTTCTTTTTCATTGAACTAGTACCTATATTACTTCATTGATCATGGGAGATCAGATTGTACTCCATTGTATACAGATATCTTCAGATTGATTTTGAGACTGGTTCTATTGGGCCTTGTTCGTGACTATGACAACTTTTGGCATGTAACCGCATTTGTGTTTGCATATTCATGGCCACTGACACTTGTTTGGTATATTTTCACATGGATATGTAGTGTAATCCTATTGGCATCCATGTATGCAAAGTCAATGCAGAATGTAATGAGCAACTAGTTCTTCCAGCTGGTTCCCCATCACTTCACTTCTGGGTTATTTATAATGTATTTCGTCCATCGTAGATACTCCTCTGACCTCTCACATTAGGGGGCATTTATTATAGCAAGATTTCCCTCACCCTATGCAATATTGCACAGAAGGCCTTTTTCCATTTCCCTATGCAGAATTATCATCCCTGTTTGTAAAATCTAGAGCTAAAAATACATATTTTTCCACATGTACGCATCTTGCCTATTATACAACATGCATATATGCGAGCTGCACCACTACATCCCGTGTACATCGAGATTTGTGCCAAAAAATGAAAATTAATTTCGGGTTTCCATGTCACGATAGGAGATCTATGATCCTTGGCCTTCCACATACTGGAAACGTTCTGAATCGGCCCTTCAATTCCATTTTGAAGGCTATAAATGGGCCAATTCCAAGCTATGGAAAAAGAGGAGAAAGAATTCAACTTTGATAGCAAAGTTACTCTAGAGAAATTACTTACTTCATATTGAGTCTGCATCCCTTTGTCCTTTAAGTCTGAACACAGTGTTCAGCCCCCAAGCTCTTCCCTTATTGATCAAGAACTTCATTGTTTCTCTTTTATGAGCTTTCCTTTGGTGGAGGATTGAAGTGGCGGAGGTCCAGCTGGAAGGAACTTAATTTCTCGGTTCTGAACCATGCCGACACGGAAGTCTGTAGCATTTTCACTTATGTTGATCATATATTAATAGAAATACTCTTTTCTTGTCCAATTGATATCTTGCAAATATTTGAATTATTATTCCATGGGCATATTTGTCATGTTTATTAATGGATTATGCTATTGAATGTGCTAACATCATATAATATCACCATATTCTTTCTTTGCTTGGTTGTTGATGACTAGTTGCATGTATATTGCTTTGGGTCAACTGATCAATGGTGGACTTCATCAAATGTATGGACAAGGTAGGCCTTTTATCTTGCCTTTCTATCATATTTGTTTATATAGCATACTTGAGAAGAGATTGGATTTCTACAGTCATTTCCGTCTATTGTGGTTTACCCTATCCATAGATAGATTTTCCTCGTAACAGGTATGGGGGTTAAAGAAGGACATCTAACCACCTATTAGTAGGTTGTGCCTCTCTTTTCTCAGCATCTCATGGGTTTGTGTGGGTCATCCCTCTCTTATCAGCATACTATGGGTTTGGCACTGGTAAATTTCTTTTCTCAGTCACAAATTCATCATTTCAACTCCAGATTTAAAAGACAAAGAGGTTGGGTTCAACATGTAGACTAGAAGGACCTTTGGATGCCAAGGACAATGCCTAAATCATCATATTCTAAAAGAGAAGGGACACTGATATGCATTGTCACATTGAAAATCTGTTGGTTGGATTAACAACAGCTAGTGTTTCAGACTACGAAGTTGTTGGGAGGATCTTTCTCATGTTATACATTGAAAATAACACACATATAACCTTCGTCTTGGGTGCCATCACAACCATATAATGATATATAAATATTGTCTACAAAATGTTTGAGATTATTAATGAATGAAATACTCATAATTGTGTATCAGTTTAGATATCATTTTTTGTACACATACCTCACAAGTGTGTTTACAGGTTGTCTAAAAAGGGACCATTCCAACAAATTTCTTGTTGCATATTCTTGGACACCTACAACAGGGGTATTACAGGTCAGCAATAAAGTATAGATCAGTTTGTGTTTGTTGATTTTTACTTCCATCATAACATATTTAGCAGGTCTATCATCAATTCCAATGAATGTATTTGTTGTTATATCAGTTGGCATGAGTTAGCAATTTTTTCTACTATACGTATTGTTGTCTCTTGATATTAAATGCAGTAAAATATTTTTGTGCCAAATTCATGTGGACAAGTATTAAATAGTGAATTATTTGGTCATTAAATGATTCAGGCATGTCCTTGTACATGGACAAGTCTGAATATGGCCCTGTCCATGTACAGGGACATGACTGAATTCGGGCATGTGTTTGTACATGGACAGGTTCGAGCCCTTTCAAGGACATTATGGCATGTAGAATATGGTCAAGTGTGATTCTATAGTTATATCTAGTATTGGCACAATAACATCACATTAGTTATATCTATAAGATGATGAGTACTATTAATTATATCTAGTATTGACACAATAGCATCGCATTCTTCTTTAGATAAAGGTAATCACATAACTAACACCATATGCTTACTTATAGTTGTTGGAACCATTACATGATGGGTAACTATGAAGTAAGCTCTAATTTAAGCTCGATATATACATTCTATTACTTATACCATATGTAATAGCACAGAATAAGCAATACTTGTAATGTAATTAACACAAAGCTAGTGTTCATTCAACTATTAGTAATACGAGATTACTACTACTATTATGATCACCTATCCATCACATAGAGCTAGTGTATTAGTACTACTTATGATAGTGATTATATTATTACAGACATTGTACAGGCTGAGCTCCATTGATTGACATTACTTGGATATGGGTTAGTACAGCACTAACTATGAGTACAACTTACTGATATGAGTCTAATGTATCTAATTATGAACTACTGATTACACTGGTTTGAATCTCTCATTGTGTAGTAGCCAGTGATATTGCTTCCCATTAATTCCATAACATTCAATATTGTGAATCTCATCTTGGTACTGGAACAATGATCACTATAAGGAAGTAAGTCCATTGAATAGGAATACTACTAACCTCTGCCCTATTTGTCCAGTTACAGTTAAAGGTTGTTATATGAGCTATAACATAGGGAATAGAAGCAAAGGACATGACTGCTAACTACAAAGGGAAGTATATAATAAGAGCTAAAGGTAATAGCTTAACCTGTAATACAAGGGCAATAGATCCATTCCATTACTATGATATCATTAATACATGAACAACTTAGCTTAAGGTTCAACTAGGTGATATCATGTTACCTATTTACCATAATCAATATGTGTTGTGATATTAATCTTATCTCATATTAACTACATGGGATATCATAGGTACATTGATTAGCAATAGACATACTTACCATAATTAGATACATGTTATCATGAAATAGAGGATTACTAGAAAGAAATGGCACTAAGTATCAACACCTGTATTACACTTGTATGTGATTCCAATGCTTGTGTCATAAGCTATTACCCTTGTTTTCACCTATCACCATTATAGAGTAGTGTGTATATTCCCCTTATTTTCCTAATCAACATTGTGGAATAGTGATAAGTAGTAAGTGTTCATTACAGATAGCATGGGTATTACTTCAATATCAACTTGGTTATCGTATACAGTAAGCGTTACTTAGTGTTATATATGGTTTATATGTAAGTTCAAGCTCAAACCTATGATACTAGCTCTATGGGTATAATCAATATGGATCCATATATTATGCATATTTCTTAGTTGTATCAATATAGTTAAATGTGTTATCTAAAAAATAGAGGCTATATCTAAGCTATTCACATACATCACATGTGTTCACTTTTAATACTATGATTCCAGTCAAAGTTGATCGACACTAATATAGAAGTAATACTTATGTAACTATAATGTAATCCCAATAATCTTTCCCTGTTTTATAGATATAGTTATACCCTTATTACACATCGAACAATGGGAAATCAAGCTCATACCAATCATTACTAAGGATAGAATCAAACGCCATACTAAATAGGATATCATAACCACTCTATTATGAATAGCTTGATTATGGTTGAAATGTAACTGTTTACAAGCTAATAGGATAAGATGAAAGAGTAATGGTATTTATACTGATAAGATAACTATCACCTTTGTTATGATTAAAGGTAAGAAAGAGACATATTCAAGTATGATGCAGAGTGATCTTGGTCTATCACATCTATTGTTGGATCATCACTTTGTACCTAATAAGTAACATTGATTACATTTGTTGTATATATATGCTCTATTGGTCTAATGATTTGATTACATTTGTTGTATCTCTATGCTCTATTGGTCTAATGATTTGATTACACTAATACAGGAGCTTAGGCTTAGTGTAAAGCTTGGTCCAATATGGTAATCATATTGATATGCTATGTTCTCACTATTACAATATTCAGGCTTCTAACTCCATGGATATCATATAAGGATTCACATTCTTCTTAGTTATATATATCCCTAATAAAGAAGAGATCAGTATTACAGACCCTTATGACTCAACATGCTAAGGATACACAACCTTTTTATATGGTTAATGTGACTAGTATTGACCTGTGTTTAGAGTTAACATAGTAACCCTTTAAGGAATACTAGTATTATGCATAGTTAATACTATTCAATGGTAATAGTTATGGAAACAAGATTCACCCTTGTCACATCAGAGATCATATCTCTTATCCTTGTTGATCTATTTGATTTTCCTCACATCTGCACTGTACTTCATTTCCTTATATTCCCATATATATGATATGCTCATACAGTAAAGCTTCGCATAGTATGGAGCAAATAAGGCAGAAAGAATACCATGCAATCTGTAACTAGTATCAGTGCCATATTAGTGTAAATACAAAGGGTAATAGACCACCATAGCTAATGTATAGAGGTTAAGCAAGTTGTTCCATAACTAGTAGTAACCCATATAAGCTAGTTGATGTTCGTAATCGGTTACTTGTAGTAATATTATGCAAGCTATTGAAAAAAATGTATATCACTATCTATGCAGCTTTGAACACCATGTATAAGCTAGTCTTGTTGTTGGATTACTGAGAGGGAGGGTGAATCAGTAATAGAGAAATTTGATCCCTTTTTAACAATATAATTCAAGTGTTATATCAATGAAGCATTATCATCCAATAACTGCAGAGTAAACAAGCAATGAACAAATGCACAATCATACACATACACAGTACACCAGTGTTTTACTTGAAAACCCAAATCGGGAGAAAACCACGAAATGCTTTTTCTTATATGTCTTGAAGAATTAAATTCATTGGAAGCACCAACTTCCTTTGTTTTCCAACTATAACTACAAGGAGGCTCCAACCCCCTAGTTTCTCAGGCTACAACCTGAGGGAAGCTCCAACTCCACAATTCTCAGGCTACAACCAGAAGGAGGCTACAACCCCTTATGTTCTCCGGCTACAACCGGAAGGTGGCTACAACCACCTGTCCTTGACCCGTCTTGCCACCCTGAAGTAGAAGTACAATGATGGAACCAATGTCACACTATCACTATGATATATACTGTTGTAAACATGTACCAATAAATCTGAACCATGCATCAACTATGCATCAACTTGTACCTCAACCTGTAATAAACCTATAGCATAAACAAGTGCATCAACCATGCACCAACCTGTAATCAACCTGTACCATAAACAAGTGCATCCAACCATGTACCAAGTATGTACCAATCATGTGTCAACTACTCATCAACTATGACTCATCAATATGTACCAACATCATCAACTATACACCTCATGTATGTGCGCCAACCCATCAACTACTTGTCTCAACCATGTACTCAACATGTACCACAACCAAAATCCCTCATCAATTTCATCATCCAAATATTATTTGTAGCTCTATAGTAGACCTAGTGTATATGATCACATTCCTGCAAACCTTCCTTAACTTTAAAAGCAAGAGACTAGCATTTTCATCAAACTTTTCTTTAGTCTCACATGCCTAGTTTTGGATTAGTCAACAACCCTAACTTGAAGTAATCATAACT
>ML845760.1:0-15676 GCA_009831015.1 Picea engelmannii | reverse complement strand
TTGTAATAGTGGATCATAAGTAACTACATATTCAATAGGAAACGTAGATTACATTAAGTAGTGTAAGTATTGATGATGAATCCTAACATGATTTATTACGTAAACACTGTAACTAATGGTATTGATTACAGATTCATAACTAGTTGTACTGAGTGTAATGATTCCACTTATTATGTAAAATACATGGATCTCTATTCTGTGTAAGCTCATTGTTACTAGTGTTCTATGTTGTATATATACAGTAAGTGTGTTTGCTCTTTACTTTTTAGAGATAGTGTGCTCATTTATCATATCTCTTGTATGATAGTAAGAGTTAAAGCAATGGTGTTAATACTGATAAGAGTAACATTCAAGCTCATTCTACATTGATTACTTAGGTTAATACTGATATCATAGTAGTAAGAACATAGTTATGGAGCTATCTAAAAGCTCATAGTATAACAAGTACGATTAATGTAAGTTGAAACCCATGCTATATGTTATCACATATAGCTTTCAAAAGGTCACAGGACAACCAAGTCCATGGTCTACATAGAAGTGTCCAAACGTAGCATTCAAAAGAAGCCCATTTCAGGTTCGAAATACTGACCAGCGAGCGGATTCAATTTTCAATGGCAGAGATCCCAGGAGTAGTTTAGATCAGCGGCTCTCGAGCGTTTAGGATTTCAAGGTAGTGCAAGGATTAATGACTATATAGAGGAGCCGAAGTCTCAAAGTAAATCTGATCCATTAAAGTTTGAGGACATGTGGAGGCAAATCTCTCACTTTGGAATATTTACTTTGGAGGATTGTAATAGTTGTGCATTGAAAAGTCCCAAAGAGCTGAAGCCCGAAATAAATCTCGGTCATCCAAATCAAGAGGACATGCATCGCCAGATATCACTCTCGAAATTCGTCACTTCGGAGGATTGTAAGAGCTATGCATTGAAAAGGCCCGAAGCTCGAACTCTCTAAGTAATAGTGAGTCGTTGATCTTCGCAGCAGGAAGTAGGGTCCATCCAAGAGTGGCATGTGGGAACAAAAGTGGGGATTTCCCAGATCATAGATTGCGATCATGATGCAGCACGCACTAACAAGCACGCCCGCTCATAGGATCTTCTCCTTCTTTCACAGCCCGAAGAACTTTAACGTTCCTCTATTTCCCTATCGGGAAATCTGCACCCACAGAACTCTTCACGCGATCCCCTCTCTTTACTTATCGGGGGATCGGACTTTGCAACTTCGCGAGGTCAATGGTCGAGCGTTAGACTCTTGAATCCATGAAAACCGATACAAGTCAACGCTGACTCTTTCCCTCTCCTATCGGGACTTCTTCTATCGCGATTTCGCCACTCGTGATGTCAAGCAACTTGCTTTACCGATTTTCGAACCCCGATGCACCAAAACTCCAATGCGCTCACGGGTTGACCCTTCAACGGTCCTTCACCTCTATCGGCACTTTGGATTTCGCGGTATTGCGAATCTTGAGGTAATGGTTTCAGAACTTTTCGCTGCGAAACCTCGATATATTATACCACCTGTCCACTGATTGACCCTTGTGGCCCCCACACTTTTCCCTTAGCCATCGCGATATAGCGTTTCGTGATATCGTGATTCCTGATTCCAAGTTTACGGGCTTCAACCTACGAAACCCCGATGTGCGAATCCACGCGCAAATCTAACGGGCCTTGTGACTCGGATCAACGACTCTGCCCCTCCTGAGATTTTATCCTCTCGATACCTTCATTGTAACTTCCCTGCTCCTCTATGAGATCTGACGACCCACGGGATGTCACGACTTCTACTCAGAGAATACCGACCGTCTATCTCTCCCGATGAATTCTGCGAAATGAACCAAGTACTCCTCCACGAAGACTTGTCCACCTATGCACTACTTGCAATGCTTGTTTAAACACTTCATGGCACAAACTCTCTGTGCTTTTCTTGGCGATTACTCGAAGGTTCTATACCTCCTGAGATTTTCCCACGACTTCGAGTTCTCAGAAAGAAGCCTCTTGCTCACACTCCTTGCGGCAACCTTCAAACATGTTCAAGTGCTGAAATCTCTTGACTCTGCGCATGCCTGCAGCAGAAGTCCCTCAACGCTTCACTCAGGTTCGCAACCCTGAGACTTTTACCCAGCTTGCACACTCCTTGCACGGCTCTTGTGCCCAACTGCACTTTGGGTGAATGAGAACAAAAGCTAAATTACTTGAACCTTCTGTCAATGCACTCCTTGTGGACACTTCAACTACACTCCTTGCAGGAACTCTAGCTCAGATAGAGAAACAATTGAACCTCATTCCTTCTTCCCTTCAGAATTCAATTCAAGCATGAAATCATATACACAGCACATAAAGAAAATGTATAACAGGAGGAAAACAAACATTCATGAGCACATCATTAAGCATCAATACACAGAGAACAAACACAAAACCATGAATTTGAATCAATCTTTTCTATTAATCCAAATATATGTACATGGGTGTTCTTACACAGCTCTCTGCATGCTCTTTCTCTTCTCCTGCTTTTAACTCATCTAATGATACAATACACAATGAGGGTGTCTATATCTCGTTTCCCTCTTGCGCCCTACAACTGTCTAATCTAGAATTAATTTCTATCTACTATACATTATCTACATTAAATGCCTCCTACCTACTAAGGACGAGAGCAATCTGCTCAAGGTTCGTTTACATTATACAAGTGTGCTTCATTAAATTTTCACATTAATGTTCGCACAACAACTTCCAAGGTGATTTCCAAAATTTGTGTTGGTTCGTCCAGCTATCCTTCACTTCCGCGCTGGCTCACTTGATGTGGGAGATGCTCCTACATCAGATCATATCAACAGCTCGTGTGTATTAAATATGTCAAAATTGCGCGAGGATTAGTGGCTAGGAAGAACCCTCGGAGTTGTCGATCAAGCGCCATGCATGCTTCTCCATTGGATGATCAATATTCACTTCGGGAATCTGGACTTCAGGATTTTTAGCTCCTCCCCTCTCGCTTTCATCTGGAGCGTTTTCTCCCGAAGTCCACATATCGTTGTCACATGTCCATCCAAATATAATGGTGGTAGTTTTCTTCGAAACTCCTAGCTTCGGGAGTTTCAGCCTCCTCGCTCTCATTTTCATCCAGAATGTTTTCTCCTAGAGTTAACAGATCCTTGTCGCATGTCCTCCCAGATCGATGGTCGTCGTTCCTTTCAGAGCTCCACCTCTACATGCATACCACCCCCAAGATCTGAAATGCCAAGGTAAGTGGAAGTCATCAGTTCATATATGTGGCACTCTCATCAGTCATGACACCTGGAATCCATCTGGCAATGACATGTGGCACTCAGTCCAGACACCTTTGAGCATATAATCCGCTTGTTTCCAAGTGACAAGTGTCACCTCTCTTTTCATGACACGTTAGCGTAGTGACGTCAAGCCACCACGTCGAATCATCTTCCAGGGAGTGTTCTTGTTCAGTGCCAAAATTAACACCATCTCCCAGCACGGTTAGAATGATCCTAAAATTGGCAGGCTAATAAAATTTAACGGTGGCGCTAAATTCAGCAGGAGTTCCCAGATCATAGATGGCAACCAGATCAATGACCATGTTTCATTGCGGGGATGCAACATGCTCGAACGATAAAATTCTTGAGCGGTCCCTCAATTGAAACCGCGGTATAGTAAAAGAGCTACCTGGCGAAAGGTGGTGAATTGTAGGCTCAAAAGCAGTGTGAATCCAAACTGCCTATAATGGCCCCACAATAACATGATTTTATAGCGACAAATCCAAGAGTAGCACGTGGTAGTCCCTAGGCATTAAGCCTCATCCTGATCTCAAGGGTTCAGTTAATAAAAGAAAGGACTGGTGGTTGAAACCTTGACTCACTCCATAAATAGAAGGCATGGAGGGTCTGGCCGAGGAGACCGAATACTGTCAGCCCGAGGTACCACGATGGATGATTTTTCCTGTAGGCCCATGCTGAGCTAAGTTTGCATATGACAAGAGGATACACGCACAGTCTGACAAAAGAAGGCGCAAACGTAAGGATTTGAATCGAATGTCCAGATCACACTCCTAGGAGTGGTGGACTGATATGAGTATAAATCTATTAGTTCAATATTTTTTAAATTCAAATGGGGGGTGTTCTTCATAGGTTGGAGAGCCGAGTGAGTTTTAGGAGCAGGGCTCTGTAATTTTTCAGTTTGTACGCCTGAGGGCTTCAATTGTAAATATATATTATTGAAGATTCCTTTGAATCGTTTTTATCAAACTGTCTTCTTAGTTTACATGCTATTTATGTTTTCCTTCTTGTCTGAATGTAATCTCTTTGATTTATGAATTCCTAAGGCGATGGATTTTATGTTGCTATCATGCCCATCTTTCATGGTTCATCAGATTTTCTCTGTTTTCCTTCTTGTATGAATGTAATCTCTCTGATTTATGGATCCCTGAGGCAGTGGAGGTTATGTTGTTGTCATGCCCATCTTTCATGGTTCGTCATATTTTCTTTGTTTTCCTTCTTGTCTGAATGTAATCTCTCTGATTTATGGATCCTTGAGGCGATGGAGGTTTTGTTGCTATCATGCCCATCTTTCATGGTTCGTCATATTTTATCTATTTTTCTCATTGTCTGGATGTAATCTCTTTGATTTATGGATCGGAGATGGAGGATTTGTTGCCATCATTCCCATCTATCATGGTTCACCAAAAAATTTATTTCTTCTTCTCCTCATCACCAAATTAATCCTTTTGTCTGATAGGTGGTTTAAATGCCTTCCTTATTCACGATACTTATGACTCCATAGCCCAATGGTCCCGAACTGATCTGTAGTTACTTTCTGTTATCTTTTCCTCTCTCTACAATCTCACTGATCCACCCACTCAAACATTTTAATCCTTTTAATTTTCTTTTGATGGTTATTGGGCTTATCCTCTTGCAGTCAGAGGGTGACTCTCAGTGCTAACATTAATGGCATCGTTGTCGGGGATGGAAGTGAAGATATCTTCACTGGGAGAACGACAATGATTATATATGATCTTTGATGGTGAACAAAGACCAGACACATTCAAACTACATATCATTCACCTGGAGACTCCATGATTAAAGAATCCGGTGGCGACTCCACAATTTTAAGAAGTCATATTTTCAAATGGAATCCATATTGGCTCGGAGGTTTACCCCTTTTAATTTCTATGTTGTTCTTGGTTTTCCAAATGTTGTTCCTACTATGGATGACAACCCTGTTGAGCATTTGCTTGAGTTTCATGAACTCATGCATCAGTGGGGAATACACCATGAGGATGCATTAATGAAGACGTTCATGTACTCATTATAGGGGGATGCTCGTAAGTGGTATATATCATTGCCCCCTGCTAGCATCTCCTCACTCGAAGAGTTTCATGCAGCTTTCAATACTCATTGTCAAAAGTTTTATTCCTCTGAGTTAATTTGTCATAGCTGTTGTGAGGAGTATAAAGACTGTGTTCAGGATATAGTTGATTCTTATGAATGATGTGAGGATGAAGGAGATGCCTTGGATGAGGAATCAATTTTTTCTCTTCCCTGTTCATCTGCATATGATGAAAACTGTGTTTGTTGTCTCAGTAAGGAAAGTGCAGAAATTGAGTTTTTTATGGAAGCTTATGTTCTTTGTATCATTGTCTCTAAAGAGCCTAGATATGAGCATCCTTACTTTGACTCATATGATGATGATGAGATATTGCTTCCTGGATTGAATCTTGAAAGGAAGCCTGTGTTTGATAATAAAGAATAGTTTTCTCATGTTGGGAAAAAGATACCTCTTGGCATGTCATTCAATATTCCTCCTCTATTTAATCATTATGGAGACAGTGATGAAGATGATAAGGTGTTTATTGAAGAGAAAGACATTTGCATCCATCCTTCTGATGAAAGTGAAATATTTTACCAAGAGCAGCATGATAAAGATAAAGAACAATCCATTGATATACATGAGGCTATGTATTTCCATCAGCTAGCAGATGTTATCGGAGAAGACAAAGGAGAAGTGGATCAATAGCTTGCATCAGCCTTTCACTCACATGTGCTTTCCATAGACATTCATTTAGATGTCCCAGGCCCAAACCGTAGGGAGATTGGTTTGTGTCCGTGTAGCTTTGATGAAAAGATTCTAATTGTAGCAGTTGGATGTATTGTTTATTTTCTTTGCGTACTTACTTCATGTTCTATTTATTCATATATTTTTCTGTCTGAATCAAAATGAATTTTCGAACCTAGGATTTGCTGCACAGCCCCCCTTGTTCACACCATCTAGAAAAAACATATTTCATCTAAAGTTAAATCTGAATTCATCCTCAACGACGCTCTGAGTTGCTTCATGTGTTTTCTCCTTGCCACACACAATGATTTTAAACTGAACATTGTTGCTCACTTAGCCTTTATCCTATCAAGTTTAGTCACCGAGTCATTTGTTTCTATCATTTTCTTAAATTGCCTCCATAGCCCGAGGTCTTGCTATCTTGCGCCAATGAAACTAGAACTTATTATGCAAAGGTGTTAAATATAGCCAACAACTTTAAATCCATATTCCACGTTGAGACAGTGTCTCCCGAGAGATCCCTCTCCAAATCTAAAAGGCTAGGTTCAATTCTCAAAGTTTGTTGAAAAAGTTACCTCTGTCATTTGTTTATCATTTGAGTAGATTTACAGAGTGCTAACATTCTGGCGTCGTTGTCGGGGACAGAATTGAATAAATTTTCCTTGGGAGAATATTTAAATTTACAGTTTTGACCCCTAAGGGTAACAGAGGGACAAACATCTACACTAGATGAAAACCTTAACCCTGGCAACTCCAATCAAAAAGACCAGTAGCACCAAGTAGTGCAGTTCAGGAACCCTAGCTCCAAAGATGATCTATACTAGAGAAAATCCTGACCCAAACCCTATAGATCATGTGTATGAACTTGATAATATTCTGCGCAGGACTAGAGAGCAAGTGCCAGACACGTTCTATTACCTAGACAAAATCCTTTCCTTACCAAAGACGACGCACAAATCATTGACAACCTTGATTTTGATGCATTATTCGAGCAAATCCTGTTCAGGTCCAAGTAGGAAACCATCCTAGATGAGCTAGTTTTTGACCATAAGATATTCCAATCCCTGATATCTAATAATATCCCTCAAATCCCCAACCCTCCTAGAGCCATGGACACCATATTCACCCCCCTCGTTCTGCCAGCCCAACTACATGATTTGCCCCAAAATTACATCCAGAGGATCAAACTATATGATTTTGAAGGGAATGTTTCATTCCGACTACAGGCAGAGTGGAACCTGTCGGGTCCTAGGGATCCACGCATGCTTAGATGGTGTCGGCTTATGGCCTGGCACGTGGTAGGACCAATCGTTAAATATGACGATATTTTCTTTGACTGTCTCCGTAACCAGATGCTGATGGTCGATGACTACGCCTATGCCAGGTTGGATTTCCGAGGAGATCCGGATCTGGAACTGCCTGAGGACGCTCAGTGGGGAGACCTCGGTAAGAAGTACACACATTTTCTCTTTTTAAATGTTTTTGAATTTTTATTGTATTCAAATGTTTTTGTTTTATATTGATTATCCAAAGACTAACACAAAAATGTTTGTTGATAACACAGATGTTGGACAGTATAGACCTGCTGGCAGTTCTCCTATCCAGAGGCGAGGAGAGGTAGCAGCAGCAGTACCACAGTATGCTGAAGACTATCAGATAGTGGAACAGAATTTAGAAGGTCTGACAGCAGACATTCCAGATATGACTCTAGAAGAGATTCCATGACGCGATCAGCGTCACACTGTAGGAGTATCCGCTGCTATGGGTCGACTGCTCCGTAGGGTAGCTAGGCCAGTAGTGTGTTACCGTGAACGTCATCCATGATGTCACATTGTAGAAGCTATAAACTTCCATTTTTGATATTTTGGTCTTCGGACAAACTTTTTGTAAAAAACAACAAACTCTTTTGATCGTTATATATACAGATGGCTTCTATCGGTTTACTTTACATTGTGTGAATTTACATGTGTTTGATTTATAAATTGTTCAAATGTCTGTCCAGTACATAATTTGCCAATGCATATGTTAATGAATTAAGACATCTAGGAATATGTTGATATTCAATGTGATCGAAATATCGTTCCAAGAGGCGAATTCGCAAATACACCCTCAATAAAGTAGGACTTCAAATAGAATAGATATTACTCAGCTGTAGAACTACAAGCTGTGAGTCGAGTCGCACAACCAAGTGAAGAATTCTGAGTGAGATAGCATCAACCAATAATTCAATCACGACGCTATACTCTGCAATGTTATTGGTTGCACGGCCAAGACATACACCTTGTAAAGACACAAGTTCGTTTGTTGGGGCATATATTGCCCACGCAGAAGAAGCGAGGTTCCGAGTACTATGGATAGCACCATCAGCGAAGCCAACATAGGGTAGCGAAGACTCTGACATCTGGCAATCAAACACAACGTCACATAAGGGCAGAGACCAGATAACGTCAAAAGCAAACTAAAGTAACACACGCAAAGTATGATACATAAAATACAAGTATTTGTGCACAAATGACTTATGCGTAATTCTTCTTCAAGTACAACCCATTTATGGGTTCACTCAAAGGAACATCATCATAATCAACCAGCTCATACTCTCCTTTATCCAAAACTCAGCGAACAATATAAGGACCTTGCCACATTGGCTCGAACTTCCCAGCTCCTAAGACATCTCGATCCTGTTCATAAAGAAGAACAAGATCACCTTCAGAGAAAACGCGAGGCTTAACATGCTTTTCATACTGCGCCTTGACACGTTTCTTCTGGGCTTCTATTATGAGAGTGGCGTCACGTCAAGTCTTGTCTAATTGCATCAGATACAACAGACGTTCCTCTTCAGCAGAAGTATTGGGTAAGAGATCGACAGCTAGCTTCAGAGAAGGTATCTCGCATTCTATTGGAAGAATGGCTTCCACGCCATAGACCAATCGAAAATGTGTAAACCCCGTAGCGGATTTGACATATGTCCGATACGCCCACAATGCTGAAAACAACATCGTGTGCCAGCTTGTTTTATGGATTCCTATCATCCGTCGAAGCATAGTTATAAGAACTTTGTTTATGGCTTCAACCTGGCCATTAGCTTGTGGATAATAGGGTGTTGATTTCTCATGATGAAGACCCAACTTTTCTGTAAGTTCAGACATCATAAAATTCCTAAAATGACTACCGTGATCAGTAACGATAGCTTGAGGAACACCAAAACAAGCTATGACATGGTTAAAAAGAAACAACGCTGCAGTCTTTCCAGTATTATCGAATGTTGGCATCGCCTCGGCCCATTTTGTAAAGTAATCAACAGCTACAATGATGTAACCATGCCCCCCAGCCAAGTGAGGGTGACATGTCATGAAATCAATGCCCCATTTCATGAAGGGACCAACTGAGACCACAGGATGTAGAGGAGCAGGATGCGACCGAATTTTCTGATTGTAGGTCTGGCAGTCATGGCACTTCTGTACGGCAGTAATGCAGTCATTGAACAAGGAAGGCCAAAAATATCCTGCGTGTAAGATCTTCTGGGATGTAGCATACCCAGACATATGACCACCACATGCTATAGAATGGAAGTCATTCAGAGCTTTCTCGGCTTCATCAAATGTCAGACAACGCCGAAAAACAGAGTCAATTCCTCGACGGTAAAGAGTATCCCCGAGGATGATGTATTGACGTGCTTGATAACGAATGCGACGTCGTTCGAAACTAGACAAAGCAGGCCAGAAAGTCTGGGTTTAGAGATATATAATGATATCCCCATACCAAATATCGTCAGTACTAATAAGGAAAATTGATTCATCGGGCAACGAATCTACTGCTACATTTTCCGTGGCAGAGTGAGGAAAACCACATATCAACTCAGTGAAAACTAAGGATTTCTTAGACGTGGCGCGATCAAATTCCAAGTCAAACTCCTGGAGTATGACAATCCACTTGGAGTATTTGCCCCCTAGCAATTGACGTGTCAAAATATGTTGCATGGGGTTGCAATGAGAAATCACAGTAGTTTTCCTTGAGAGGATATAATGTCGAAAACGTTGAACTACTTGAATGGTAGCCAAGGCCAGTTTCTCAACATGTTGATACTTGATCTCCGTGGATGTGAGACTTCGAATCAAGTAATAAATAACATGCGAATCATCCTCTTGGACCAGAACCATGCCGATGGTATACTCAGAGGCAGCAAGATAAAGAAAATAATCATGACTATAATCAGGAGGAAAGAGAAGCGGAGCTCAGGTGAGGGATAGTTTCAAAGCCTCAAAAGAATTCTCAGCAATACTATCCCAAACGAAGTCTGAACCTTTCTTCAGTAGCCGGGTAAAACCACGAGTAATCTCTGTGTAATTAGGAATGAAACGATGAAGAAAGTTTGCTTTACCCTGCAAACTTTGCAACTGACGCAATGTAGAAGGAGGAGGGAGATTAAGAATCACCTCAACCTTAAGAGGATCCACCCTAATCTCTTGCCGTGAAACAATGAAACCTAGAAGACGGCCGGATTCTACGCAAAAAACACATTTGTGAGGGTTTAAACGAATACGATAGAACCGGCAACGAACGAAAATAGCTTGGAGATGAGTGGGGTGATCGACTCGACGTAAAGAGTGAGCTGGTAAATCGTCCAAATAGGGTTGAACGATATGCTTTATATCATGAAAAGCATAAGACATAGCGCGGTGAAACGTCACGCCAGTGTTCTTAAGACCGAAGGGCAGTTTCCTATAGGCAAAAGTACCCCAAGGACAAATAAACGCAGTTTTATGTTGGTCCTTGGGAGCGATGTTAATTTGATTATAGCCGGAGAAACCATCCATGAGTGAGAAGATTTCACTTCTGGCACAGTCATCAACAATCTGGTCGACGAAAGGGGTTGGAAAGTTTTCCTTTAGACAGGCTTTGTTAATATCGCTATAATCAACACATACACGAATACTACCTCCTTTCTTATCAATGGGTACAGGATTGGAAACCCATTCTGTCAGAGCCACGGGATAAATAAAGCCGGCTTTGAGAAGTTTTTCAACCTCAAGTTTAATAGCTGCCGCTTTACGTGGGTGTACAAGACGTAGGCGTTGTCGGACAGGTTTAGCTCCGGGGTATGTATTTATCTCATGCACAACAATAGAAGGGTCGATACCGGGCATCTCTTCGTAACTCCATGCGAATATGTCACGAAATTCTTTGAACAAAGATGTATAAGTGACAATTTCCTCTGGAGAACAGGAAGCTCCAATATGAACATTTTCAATTATCCCAGGTTTAACGGAAATATCCATGGGAATCGTGGGAGATATATTACTGAGGTTCCCTTCAGCAAACACATCATGTGTAGATCCAGGAACGGTCGATATGACAACGGTCGACGGAGTCGAAATCCGTTGGTAGTTCTCAAGAGTGTGTTGTTCCAAAAAGAGTATGGAACGATGATGCCCATCATCCCAAGGAGTGTCTTCCATGACAGACATGATCATCTCATCAGTAGGAAAAACAACGTGAAAAGGATCAGGAGACAACTCATCAAGAGAAGAGGTAGAAGGTGTTGCCGATTGAATGGAATGATAAGCCAACTCAACCAGACTTAACGGCATGACGTCGCCGAAACGAGCATGATCTCCTGGGTCAGGGACTATCCAAGGGTCGTGTGACGCAGGAAGTTCGTGAGGTATAGTGGATATCATATTGATAGAAGGAACTGACAGGCATGGAATATCGGGTGGTTGAATGGGAAAGGTACCCATTAACGAGGAATCCTTTAAAAGGCCTACCCCGACATTCTCATAACCCAGCGAGGTTTTAGCTATAAAAGGCATGTTGCCAGTACGAGTATCGGAATTGAAAAAGGCAAGTTGGTCAACTATAACAACCTTTCCCTGATGAGGAAAATGTACCACACGAAAAAGTGTTGACACAACAGCGCGCATGGAATCAATCCAGCTATGACCAAGCAGAAGATTATAATCTAGGGGAGCATCGAAAACTTCTACTTCAACTTGGACTGTCTTACCTTCTAGAGTAACGGGCAACGATGGAAGAACACCGTAAGGCTTAAAACTAGAACCATTAAAGGCTTTCAGAGTATTTTGTGATTCATTTAAGGGAGGAGAGCCAATGTCTTTCCAACAATAAAGAGACATTACGCACGTAGAGGCACCCTCATCAATAACAGTTCAACAAATGTTCTTGTCAGAGACAACAACTTGAATTTGAAACGCAAGCTGAGGGGGTAACCTTGGAATATGATCTTCCAAGTCAAAGACTATTAAATTCATATCTGTTGGGTCAATTCCACCTATAGATTTCAACAGAGCCTTTCGTTGTGCAGGACAAGACTGAAGGACTTCAAGGGCTGACATCGCTGAAGGTGCCTGGGCCAGATCTTCTACAATGCTATAGTTTTGGGTGGCACGAGCATGAGGATTGAAAGCCGACTTGCGAACAACACCTTTAAGGGGTCGGACGACTGTATCAAGACTCGGTCTTTCGAGATGAAGAGGACCGTTCGTAGGTGGAGTTGGTGGAGAGGGTTGTACCAGAGCAGGAGGTAAATCGTCAACCTTCTCCTTAGATGGAGAATAATCTTTGGCTCTAGTTGCGATTGCAACGTCGTTCTTCTTAGAATCACCAGTACACATCAAAACATATGATATCGTAGAAGTAGATGGTTGGTCATGGATGACCAACTGAGCCTTATGTTGAGACGGGAAGGGTTGGGACAAGACTACTGACGGAGATGGTTTTGGCGTCCCTTGAAGGAACTTAGTAACTTCGGCACGTCGAGGAAAATCCTTTGTATAGTGATCATTACCACAGATAAGGCAAGGGTAGCGTGGTTTGCGCTTATCCCGATCTTCAACAGGAGAATTTTTAGTTTGTTCTGTTGGATTATTATTCTTGCCCTCCTTATTCTTGCCTCTCCCCTTTTTAGATTTACCTTTACCGATCGGGGTAGATTGAACAGCGTTTACCTCGGAGGTTTTACCGGCGGGAATGGAAGGAGACGGAGCATTTTGAACATTAGAAGATGTAGATTTAGGGGTTTTATTTGAAACAGAATGTGAGTGGATATGGGTAGTACCAATCAGACCATCAGCTGCATGCGAGGCAGCTGGAGTAGTTGAAGTGCTGGAAGTACCAGGACGGGGTAGTTCAGGTAGAAAATCGTAAAGTGTTCCCGTTTGCGAATAAACGAGATCAAGATATTGGGCACGACTTATAGCCTGCTCCTCCGTAACAACACCACCCATGGAAATGTCTTTACCAATTTTGTTCACAAAGGATTTCGTGAACCATTCGGCCAGTAGTTGATCAGGGAGTTCAAGTTTGATGAGACGTCGTCTCCGTCTCCACTCATGTATATGATCTGAGATGTGAGTGCCTTTAGTTTGTTTAAAAGAAGTTAAGATCTCAGTCCCAGTATCATAACAGATCGGCAACTGGTAATGTGTAAGAAAATCCATAGCAAGGGTGTTAAAATCGGAAAAGAAACCTCGTGGCAATTCAATATACCACTTCGCAGCAGACCCTGTAAGGGTTCTTTGAAAGAGACGTAGGCGAATAGAGTCATCCATCAAAGAGTTGGATGAACACCATAGATGAAAGGTCATTACATGATTGTTCGGGTCCTCTCCCACCTTGCCATCGAATTTGGGAATGTCCGATGGAATCTTGGCTGGAATAACAGGCCATTGGGGAGAGTGACGAATAGGATCATTCAGAATCCTAGACAAATCTGGCAAGTCCAAAGTAGAAAGAAAAGGTAACTACCTATTCACCTATGGATACTGGTGGCTTTGGGGTGGAAGCCCTATCGGAAAACCAGTAGGACCGTAAGCAGTCTGCCCATATTGGGAAGACCCTGGCTGATTCGGGGGTGGTTGGAGAGGATAGTAATTCCAAGGGTGGTAACCTTGTGTTTGGGTAGGGACCTGAGGTTGAGTAGTATGACTCTGACCCCAAATAGGATTAGGTATGCCTAGATAGGGTTGGCCTATAGTAGGGACAGCTTGCTGCCCCCCAGCATTTTGAGGAAAGTTTTGTAAAATCCGATTCCAATACTGGGCCAATTCAGGAGGTATGTTTTGTCCAAAAGGTGAGGTTGGTCCCCCTATCGTAGGTTGTGTGCCAACTGAAGGTTGTGTAGTAATTTTATTTTGACCAATAAGAGGAAATTGAATCGTACCACCTTGTCCACCAACAGGGATCTGCACATTTGGTGCCACGGTCGGGATAGTGCCACTAGGATTAGGATTGCCAGAAGGAAAAAATTGACGAGGCAGTGTTGGAATAAAACCGGGAATATGATGCCCAGAAGGACCCCCAGGAGTACCAGATGGGGTTTGCGGAGGTGTTGGAATAGAAGTATTCAACAAAGCATTCAACGCATGATATCCTGGTGGTAATTTCAGAATGATATCAGGCATTCGCTGGGTATTGATAGGAGCAAGAGCAGCTGCAGTAATTCTGGTTTGGACACTCGTAGTATTCGCGATATGGGCCATCTCAGGAGGAAGAACAAAACGATAAGTGATAGTCTCTGGTGGAGTTTCTGTCTCAGGAGACACCGGAGGGTTGATTTCATAGACGGTAGGTGCCTTAGTACCAAAAAGGACTCGTCGGAAATCACCTGACCAAAAAGGATCTTGGCCCACTACACCGGGAGAAGGCCCAATGGTTGATTCAGAGGATGTAACAACGGCTTCGTCAGAAGAATTTAGTCGCACAAAAGGTCATTCACCATGGCGAATGCGATAGTCCTCTCTAGTATTGGTAACTCGAAAATATTCTAGAGAGTCAGTTCGTTCTACCTGTGGAGGTGGTGTAGTGACAACTGGAACGTCACTTGTTACCCCGTGTGGTGGGGTAACAACTGGGACTTCACTCTGGTGAGGAGAGCCCTCAGGTGTACCGGTAGGCGAAGGTTGAGAATCGTCCAGATGCTCTGGAGATAAACCTTGCATTCTACGTGAACGTTGTGGGGGAGAAATTGTAAAGAAGTGACAAGCTCCACGAGAAAATTCTTAAGGTTAACTGTGAGAAACAAACAACACGCACTAGTAAACAAAATCTAGGAGAATCACCAAGCAAACAAAACCTTCTAACATCGAAGCCACTAGTTGGTGATGAAATCCAACGTCGCAACAACGAGACGAGAAGGGGCGGGGCTAGGGTGGAAAAGTTACGTTGACGACCTGCTTAACAGACTTACACCCTGGTGCAAGCTCCCACACATAATCATGGGTATACCCTCCAAGGAGCCCGAGTGAGTTCTTGTCATGTCATTTCCGGTGGTATGTGGAACGTCACATAATTCCTCACGGTTAGAGAGTTATGGCCATGAGAAGTTGGAGACCCTAGGTTTGGGTAATGGACCCAAGTTTGTTTGATGGGTAACAGTATGAGTTATGATATATTTTCAGATAATACTATTCTATATGGATAGTACATGTCATGAAATTTCTGGTGGTATGTAGAATGTCGCATAACTCCTCACGGTTTGAGAGTTATGGCCTTACAAAGTTGGAGGACCCTCATATGTCATCTAGAAGCCCCAAAAAGTCAAAGTAATCAAAGTGGTTTAAGAGATTTTAAAAGGTAAATAATAAAGTGAAGTGATGAGTGTA
>ML845759.1:0-14741 GCA_009831015.1 Picea engelmannii | reverse complement strand
ATTATTTTTATCCTAAGTTCCTAGCAAAAAGGAAAGGCGTGTACAGGGAGGCATGCGGATGGAACGCATGCAGTTCCCAGGGTGACAAATGTCCACCCTGACGCATGCAAATAAAACAGAAAGGAACAGCCGTGGGAGGGGATGGCGGGCATTCCATTCGACCCGACTGCCTGAGCAAGAGCCGTATGAGCCAGTCTGCAAGAGACCTCGCGTATGTCTGTTCCAGAGAAGAAGCCTGTGTTGGGTGCTGGAGAACGTGTGTTTACCCTTGTCCAGAGCCATGGAGTTTGCCTGTGAGAGAAAACCAGTGTGTGCATTCCCTGAACGAAATGTCTATGTCAATTTCGGGGAAGAGTCTCTGTTTGCCCAGGAAAAGCTGAGCGAGCTTTTGCGTGGAGCCCTTTTCTGAAATATTGACCGAGAGAACAACCTGTGACTGCTGAACCGATTCTTGGGAAGCCTGTGTCCATTTTTCTTGTGTTTGTTGTGGCACACAGTTCTGGACTGCGGGAGGCTTGTTGGCCTGTGAGCGACTTCCTCCAGGAGAGAGAGTGCGCAGAGGAAGGAAAGAGCTCATGGAAGGAACCCTGTAGTTGCCACAGAACCCGGATACTTCCGGTCCGGTCTGTTCCTGTAACCCAAGGTAAGGGAGACTGGCAGCCGAAGGACTGTCTAGGTGACAGAGAAGGTGCCCTCTCCTGGGGTGGAACAGGCATGTGGGGAATGAGGGTCTGTGGGCAGTGAGCGTGGGAGATTCCTGAGAGAGCATTCTTCCTGGTGGTTGTGTGTGACTGATTTCCCTGTAACCTTAGCCTGAGTCTGGACTCTTTGCCCTGGGGTGGAGCTCAATCCCAGCTCGGGGGTGACCCACTGTTGAGTTGAGGAGCAGTGCGGTCTACGGCTGGGAGGTTCGTGGAAGGCCTGCATTTGGTTGGTGGATTTCTCCACTGTCACAAGATAAGTGTTTAATTATATTTTTACCACATTTTATCATGACTGTACTGGATCTGTTATCATGTTTTCCATTGTGTAAATGAATTACTGATGAAAGCTATGGATTGTCTAATTATAACAGTAACTATATGTTTATTCTGAGAATTAAAATGTATCTCTTTGTTGTTACGCATGTGAATATACAATTGTGGTATGTTTTATGTAAGAGTCCATGTACAGATTGATGTAGAGAGGTTTTAAAGCCTCGGTAGTGAAAGGTGACACTACAACGATCCTCCATAAGAGAAATCCAGCCTGGGATAGAGAGCTTATTCAAGATGGAGAGAAGTACGGTGTTCCCCAAGGAACCACGAGACATGTGAAAAGACCAAAGCCATTCTCCAGTTATACGGCTTTGATGTGTGACCTCCTAGAAGAGGAGCCTACCTGTTTTGAAGAATCCATTCAAAGGAAAGAATGGGCAGATGCCATGACAGAGGAATACCAATCCATAATGAAGAACGAAGTATGGGAAATAGTTCCCAGACCGAAGAATAAAGATGTGGTATCCTCCAGATGGATCTTCAAAATAAAACATGCTGCCGATGGAAGTATTGAGAAGTATAAAGCAAGATTTGTCGCTCGTGGATTTTCCCAGAAGGAAGGCATTGATTATGAAGAGACATTTTCTCCTGTGGCCAGATACACTTCGATCAGGACCATCATAGCTCTTGCAGATAAGATGAAGTGGACGCTGCACCAGATGGACGTGAAGACAGCTTTCCTAAACAGTGTCATCGAAGAGGAAGTGTATATAGAGCAACCTCAAGGATTTGATGTTGAAGACATGAAGTCCCATGTATGCAGATTGAATAAAGCCTTATACGAATTGAAGCAAGCTCCTAGAGCTTGGTATGGCCGTATAGACAGTTTCTTGACGAGCTTAGGCTTTACCAAGAGTAAAGCAGACTCAAATCTCTACTTCAAAATTATGGATAATGAGCCAGTATTCTTACTGCTATATGTTGATGACTTATTCTTAACTGGAGAAGAAAATCTCATCGGTGAATGTAAAAAGAGACTTGCCTTGGAATTTGAAATGAAAGACCTTGGCCTAATGCATTACTTCTTAGGTCTTAAGGTATGGCAGAGTCCTGAGAGGATCTTCCTTAACCAAGGGAAGTACACGGTCGGAATCTTAAATAGATTTGATATGTTGGAATGTAAGCCCATGAATACACCCATGGAAGCGAAGTTGAAGTTGCTGGTCGATACATTGTTAGAATTGATTGATGCCACACTATATAGACAGATTATTGGATCATTGATGTACCTGACAAACACCAGACCAGACATTTGTTTTGTCGTGAACACCTTGAGTCAGTTTCTGGTAGAACCCAGACGTGTTCACCTAGTGGCTGCAAAACATGTGATGAGGTACCTCAAAGGTACGATAGATTATGGTCTCAACTATGATGGAGATCATGATTTCACATTGAGAGGATATACTGATGCAGATTGGGCAGGAAGTGTTTCTGACAGGAAAAGCACTTCATGGTGTTGTTTCAATTTGGGATCAACTATGATCTCGTGGCAGAGTAGGAAGCAATCTAGTATTTCTCTCAGCACAACGGAAGCAGAATACATTGTTGCATGTTCTGCTAGATGCAAAGCTATATGGCTTCGAAAGTTGTTGACCGACCTATTTGATTTGGAGATGAGAGAAACCGTGATTCTATGTGACAACCAGAGCTACATAAAGATGACAGAGAATCTTGTATTCCACGACAGGTCGAAGCACATAGAGATCCGCTATCATTACATCTGCGACATGGTACAGAGAGGAGCCTTGAAGCTCCAGTACATTAACACGGATGAACAGGTTGCTGACGTGTTGACCAAGCCTCTATCTCGTGTAAAGTTTGAGTACTTCTGAGATAAGCTTGGCATAATTCGAAAGCACCTTCCTCGAAAGGGGGAGTAGATGTGATGTTCCTTGCTTTTGACCTAGCTTTCAGACGTAAAGCAAGATGTGATGATGTTCCTTGCTTCTGACCTAGCTGTCAGACGTAAAGAAAAATGTGATGATGTTCCTTTCTTCTGACCTAGTTCTCAGACGTAAAGCAAGATGTTCCTTGCTCCTGACCCAGTGTCAGACGTAAAACAAGATGAGATGTTCCTTGCTTCTGACCGAGTTATCAGACATAAAGCAAGATGAGATGTTCCTTGCTTCTGACCGAGTTGTCAGACGTAAAGCAAGATGAGATGTTCCTTGCTTCTGACCAAGTTGTCAGACATAAAACAAGATGATATGATGAGACTAGCACTGAGCTTTCGGTTGGATAGCTGTGACGTAAATCTAGTCTAGTATCCTGCTTCCAACCTGATGGTTGCGACGTAAAGCAGGACGAGTATCTTGCTTCCATCTTGAGTGTTGTGACGTAAAGCAAGACAATGAGATGAGACAAGCACTGAGCTTCTAGCTTGACAACTGTGACGTAAAGCCAGTCTTGTATTATGATGAGGCAGCCTTGTGCTGTGATGATGATGATGTATCAGTTTTTATACTTATACATATTTATGCAGATGATGATGGCATTCCTTTGAGAATGATGATGTTGCTGATGAAGAAAAATTCCAATGATTTATAGATAAGTCAGCCAAGATGATATTGATGATGTTTTCCTCCCATTTGATGCTGTTGATGATGCTGTCCTCTTTCTCTCGCATGATGTCGTTGAAGAATACCCTTTTTGTTAAGGGGGAGTGTTGAAATATTGTAATTGCAAAGAGTATTCTTCTTATTATTAATATATTATTCATAAGATCAATCCCCATTGTGGATTGATCATGTCGGTTATTGTAATAGGACCAAATCCCCTTTTGCGGATTGGTCAACAAACAATTATAATAGGCATAATGAGAAGTCAGCCCTGCTAGTGAAGAGACACTTCACACGTGCCAAACTTTTATAAATAAAGGAGGCTAGTGCCTCACTTGGACATAACTCACTTGCTCAGTTTGAGAGACAAGTTATGATCTGTTACCGGCAAAGGAGAGAGAGAGTGGTGCATATCTTGGGAGAGGACTTTCTGTTTTAGCATAGAGATCTCTTTGCATTGTATTGGCTATCTATATTAAGGAAGTTTTGTTGGGTTTTCTTCCCCTAGAGGATTTTCCAGGATAAATGTTGTGTCTCTTGTGATTGTGTATTTCTCAGTGATCTTGGATTATGCTATTGTTATCTAATGAAATGCAAACATCTATAATAATGGCTTAAACATTAACATAAAAGTATGGTGTTCCCGAAGGAACTACAAGAGAGGTGAAAAGACCAAAGCCATTCTCCAGTTATATTGCTTTGATGTGTGACCTCCTAGAAGAGGAGCCCACCTACTTTGAAGAAGCCATTCAGAGAAAAGAATGGGCAGATGCCATGACAGAGGAATACCAATCCATAGTGAAGAACGAAGTATGGGAAATAGTTCCCAGACCGGGAAATAAAGATGTGGTATCCTCCAAATGGCTCTTCAAAATAAAACATGTTGTTGATGGAAGTATTGAGAAGTATAAAGAAATATTTGTCGCTCATGGCTTTTTCCAGAAGGAAGGCATTGACTATGAAGAAACATTTTCTCTTATGGCCAGATACACTTCGATCAGGACCATCATAGCTCTTGCAGCTAAGATGAAGTGGAAGCTGTACTAGATGGACATGAAGACAACTTTCCTAAACGGTGTCATCGAAGAGGAAGTGTATATAGAGCAACCTCAAGGATTTGAGGTTGAAGACAGGAGGTCTCATGTCTATAGATTGAAGAAAGCCTTATACAAATTGAAGCAAGCTCCTAGAGCTTGGTATGGTCGTATAGACAATTTCTTGACGAGCTTAGGCTTTACCAAGAGTAAAGCAGACTCAAATCTCTACTTCAAAATTATGAATAGTGAGCCAATAATCTTACTGCTATATGTGGATGACTTATTCTTAACTGGAGAAGAAAATATCATCGCTGAATGTAAAAAGAGACCTGCCTCGTAATTTGAAATGAAAGACCTTGGCCTAATGCATTATTTCTTAGGTCTTGAAGTATAGCAGAGTCCTGAGAAGATCTTAACCAAGGGAAGTACACGGTTGAAATCTTGAAGAGATTTGACATGTTGGAATGCAAGCCCATGAATACACCCATGGAAGTAAAGATGAAGCTGTTGGTCGATACTTCGTTAGACTTGATTGATGCCACACTTTACAGACAAATTATTGGATCACTTATGTACCCGACGAACACCAGACCAGACAATTGTTTTTCCGTGAACACCTTGAGTCAGTTTCTGGTAGAACCCAGATGTGTTCACCTAGTGGCTGCAAAACATGTGATGAGGTACCTTAAAGGTACAATAGATTATGGTCTCAGCTATGATGGAGATCATAATTTCACATTGAGTGGATATACTGATGCATATTGGGCCATGGAGTGTTTCTGACAGGAAAAGCACTTCAGGATGTTGTTTCAGTTTGATATCAACTATGATCTCGTGGTAGAGTAGGAAGCAATTAAGTGTTGCTCTCATCATAGTGGAAGCAGAATACATTGTTGCATGTTCTGCTAGCTGTGAAGCTATATGGCTTCGAAATTTGCTAACCAACCTATTTGACTTAGAGATGAGAGAAACCTTGATTCTATGTGACAACCAGAGTTGCATAAAGATGACATAGAATCATGTATTCCACGACAGGTCAAAGCACATAGAGATCTGCTATCACTACATCTGTGACATGGTACAAAGAGGAGCCTTGAAGCTCCAGTACATTAGCACGGATGAACAGGTTGCTGGCGTGTTGACCAAGCCCCTATCTCGTGTGAAGTTTGAGTACTTCCGAAATAAGCTTGGCATAGTCCGAAAGGACCTTCCTCGAAAGGGGGAGTAGTTTTTGTGATGAGATATTCCCTGCTTTCGACCTTGTGGTTCTGACATAAAGCAGGAAGTGCATCTTTCTTCTGACCCAGTTGTCAGACGTAAAGAAAGATGAGATGATGTTCCTTGCTTCTGACCTAGCTATCATACGTAAAGCAAGATGAGATGTGTTCCTTGCTTCTGACCGAGTTGTCAGACGTAAAGCAAGATGAGATGTGTACCTTACTTCTGATCGAGTTGTCAGACGTAAAGCAAGATGAGATGTGTACCTTGCTTCTGACCGAGTTGTCAGACGTAAAGCAATATGAGATGTGTACCTTGCTTCTGATCGAGTTGTCAGATGTAAATCAAGATGAAATATGTACCTTGCTTCTGATCGAGTTTTCAGATGTAAAGCAAGATGATATGTGTACCTTACTTCTGACCCAGTTGTCAGACGTAAAGCAAGATGATGTGATGAGACTAGCACTGAGCTTCCGGCTGGATAGCTGTGATGTAAAGCTAGTCTAGTATCCTGCTTCCGACCGGATGGTTGTGACGTAAAGCAAAACATTGAGATGAGACAAGTACTGAGCTTCCAGCTTGATAGCCGTGACGTAAAGCTAGTCTTGTATTATGATGAGCCAACCTTGTGTTGTGATGATGATGATGTATCGGTTTTTATACTAATACATATTGATGCAGATGATGATGACATTCCTTTGAGAATGATGATGTTGCCGATGAAGAAAACTTCCAATGATTTATAGATACGCCAGCCAAGATGATATTGATGATGTTGTCCTCTCTCTCTCGCATGACGTTGCTGAAGAATACCCTTCTTGTTAAGGGGGAGTGTTGAAATATTGTAACTGCAAAGAGTATTCTTATTATTATTGATATATTATTCATAGGATCAATCCCCATTGGGGATTGATCATGTCAGTTATTGTAATAGGACCAAATCCCCTTTTGCGGATTGGTCAAAAGACAATTGTAATAGGCAGAATAAGAAGTCGGCCCCAACAGTTATTAAAGAGACCCAGAAAGATAATAAAGGTGGGTTTACCCACCCAGTTTGAGAAGTCGGCCCTGCCAGTGAAGAGACACTTCACACATGCCAGACTTGTATAAATAGAGGAGGCTAGTGCCTCACTTAGATACAACTCACTTGCTCAGTTTGAGAGACAAGTTCTGATCTGTTACCGACAAAGGAGAGAGAGAGTGGCGCATATCTAGGAGAGGACTTTCTGTATTAACATAAGAGATCTCTTGGCATTGTATTGGCTATCTATATTAAGGAAGTTTTTTTGGGTTTTCTTCCCCTGGAGGGTTTCCCAGGATAAATGTTGTGTCTCTTGTGATTGTGTATTTCTTAGTGATCTTGGATTATGCTATTGTTATCTAATGAAATGAAAACATTTATAATAATGGCTTAAACATTAACACTTTTCCTTATATTGAGAAAGCTACCATGATTCTATGTGATAACCAAAGTTGCATAAAGATGATAGAGAACCCAGTGTTCCATGATAAGACGAAGCACATAGAGATCCGATATCACTACATTCATGTAGCACCCATCGAAGATGCTGAACAATTAATCACTCATTAAATACACATGCAATAAAAACTTTGTTTTAACATAATTTCATTGATTTTCATTTCCACAACTCTTTTACATTTTCTCAATGATAACTGTTAATAATATGATGAATTCAGTAATATGTTAACTTTAAGATTTAAATCTTAAAATAAAAGTATAACAAAATACTACTGAAAAATACCTCCTCCATGGTTTGTTGAAGCTCATCAGTTGCAATGTAGTTATGCTAGTAGTAGGAGAGTTCTTCCAAGCATTATTTTCCCATTTTCTTTTCCCACTTTCCTAGAGGGAAACAACGAAATCCTCCCAACCAACTAGGAGCCTTGTCGACTTTCTAGATCCAAGAAACCTTTCAGTTTCTTGGCCCTTCGTGCCTGTGACTCCAAGAACAACAAAACACATATGCTCTAAGAAGATTATCACAATAATTATATTTTCCAAGAATTTCACAACCTCTCATAATGTTCAAGCCTCCCAATCCTCCCCTTCCTCATCACCTCTCCTCCCTATTTATCAAGTTTCAATACACCCTTCCCTAAGTCTCCTCAACCGCCCTCATTATTATCCATCAACCTCCCTTATCTAGATTTTTGGGAAAAAAGATTAAAATAAAACTAAAATATAAATGACTTGCATTAAACAACAATAAATAAAATGCAAAGTCTTTCTTCTCATGCTAGCGAATAAATGCAATTTGAAGATTTTCCCCAAAATGTACATGACAACCCGCCATGCTCATTTAATTCATCATATCAACTATCAATCAAAGTCAAAGAAGGTATTTAATGCATCTAGATATTTTGTATGCAGTATAATTTACATAATCAATAAACATTCAATTAAATAGTTAATAATCTACTTTAATAATTAATTAATTGTACTTAGTGTACATGTGTAGGGTATGTGTGCATAGCTAGAGGACACATATCTCATGCATGTACTAACGATAAAAAAACCATTGCCTCTAGTGCATAGTTCCTATATGATCACACCAAGACATGTAAGACAACAGATCAAGTAATGCATCATTTAATAATCTTAACGAACAAAATTACACAAATTCATCAATAACTCATTATCACACTTAAAATATCAATAGGAAATCAAAAGAGAGTTTTAAACATGGTAGGAACCAAGTGATTAAACAATAGTGGCATCTCTAATCCCCAATCAGTATTCTCAACTAACATTGAAGCATCATTCCTTCCTAACCTACTTCCATCTTCCATCCTATCCTTTCCTCTGTTGGATTAAGTTGGAGCATCAACTATATTGACCTAACTCTAGATAGAACCTGTAAGTGAAAGTGTGACCAAGCTTCCTCAACATGCAACTAGCAGTCGTCATCACACATCTAGAAGAGCGTGACTTCACACAACCCTCCCATGACTCTAGGTTTCAGAAGATAAATGGTGGGAAACACCTACACCCCTCCTTATAGAACTAGGGTCAACACCCTACATCAAGCCCTATTGTGCAACTATTGTTCTTAGAGTCACGTCATCAAATAACCACTCTGAGAAAGTTGTGTGTCTTGTCAAAACCACACTTACCACAAATCATAGCAATATTTGAAACCATAAATTAAATCATAAGTACAACTTATAGCATATACTATCTTTTGGATGTCTACGACATCCAAGTTACCTCAACACTACTGTCATTTGGTTATTACATAGCTTGTCAACCTGCAACTTAGTTCACCAATACTCATATCCATGCAGACACATCATAGATTTCATACGATCATCCATATTTGTATTGACATTCAATTAAGAAATGTATGCTTATTTACAACATGTCTCATATCTATTATACATCTACAACATAATGTTACACTAGTATCCATTGTAGTAAAATTCCACATTTAAATTTTCATGTTTGAACAATTTTCATAACTATCATCCTTATGAACATATAACAATAAAATAACATTATGCAACACATAAATAGGTCCAGATACACACATCTCAAATGTCTGTACCAATATAACTAAGTCCAAATAGTTACTAAATAATGAATTACTATGATGAGTACAATCAAGTTCTAATTGTTTAAGGTCAAAATATGGGGCATTACAATTTGTAAGATGGTGAAGAAGGGAGTTGTAAAGCTCCAATATGTTGGCACAGATAAGTAGGTTTCATATGTGTTGACTAAGCCTATGTCTCGTGTGAAGTTTGAGTACTTCCGAGACAAGCTTGGTGTTGTCCAAACGTACCTCCCTCAAAAGGGGGAGTGATGTTGATGATATTATGGTATCCTGGCCAACAACAGGTAGCTCAGTTAGGATTTTATATCTTAGGGGATTGATCATCCTTAGGTAGATCCTGAAGGTCTGGTAAGGAAGGTCTGTCAGAGTACATGTGCATGTATATGCCAGTTGTGGTCAGCAGTGGTAGCTCAGTTAGGATTTTATATCCTAGGGAATCTTATGATTCCTAGGAAGATCCCGAAGGTCCGGTAAGGACGGTCTGTCAGAGTACCACATGGTAACTTGTTACGATTTTATATCCTAGGGAATCTTTTGATTCCTGGGCAGATACTGAAGGTTCGGTAAGGACGTTCTGTTAGAGTACCACATATATTTTTGTTGTTGCCACATATTGATGTTGATGTTCTAGCTTCATGTTGTTGATGATGTTGTTCTAGCTTTGTGTTGATGATGTTGATGTTCCAACGTTATGTTGTTGATGATGTTGATGTTCCAGCTTCATGATGTTGTTGATGATGATGTTATTCCAACTTTGTGTTGTTGATGTTGATGTTCTATCTTCATGTTGTTGATGATGATGATGTTACTCCATATATGTGCTGTAGATGATGATGATGTTCGGTTTCTATTGATGTTGTTGATGATAAAAACTTTCGATGACCTATATATATGACCAACAATGTTCCCGATGATGATGACGATGTCCCCTCCTCTTGATGATGTATTGAGTCCAGACAATTGTTATTGATGTTGTCAGTAGAATAGCCTTCTTGTTAAGGGGGAGTGTTGAAATATTGTAACTTCGAAGAATATTTTACCTGAGAGAGAGAGTTGAAAAATATTATTATATTATATTTAATTAGGCCCTATTGTGCCTTAGTAAAAGTTGGCCCTTTTGTGACTTGACAGTTAAATATAAATTAAGAGGGTAAAGTGACAGGTCGTCCCAGACCTAAGTTGATGCACCTCTCGTGCTCTCCCCATAGTTATGCACTCGAATTCTCCTCAGAGTGCTCTAAAACCGCAATTGGTTGTCCAAGATCGAATCTTCTCTTTACCTAATTCGTCTGTTTAATCATTAATAGGATCGAATTTTGTTCTCTGTCTTTGGTTCCATTCGCTTCAGCCCCGATTTCCTCTGTTTAATAATTCTTTTGGTCATAGGACCACTCTCCTTGACCTTCAGTTCAAACAAAGAGCGCTAAATCTGTTATCCTCATCCAACCTGAAAAACCTTTGACTTATTCTTGTGACTGAGAGCTATGACCTCGACCCTATTCCCTGGGCGCTAACCTATCCTCGCATGATCAACGGTCGTGATTTATACTGGCATAGAGATCGATGGCTACAGATGATTGTTGAGTGTGAAATGGCATGTCGTTTACGTTCTCCTTTGATCAGCGATGTGGATCCGTCTTCCCCCAATCCAATAGATGCAAGGGATTTCAGAACCTCGAACAACTCGCGTGTTAACTGTCCTCCTGATCTCTGCAATGGAAAGTTGCACATTGGCGGATGGATTGGTGTGAATCGTCGATTTTTTGACAAGTGGATATCAACAGTTGTTGTGGATTGTGGACTTTGAACCTGCGTGATTGTTAAATCATCCTCTGATCTCCGCAATGACTCCCATCCGTTGATCTGTCTCCAGCACGATCCAACAGTCACAACTTAATCAGTCGTTGACTCGACGATCCTCCTTCCTCTACCTCCAAATCTGATGAAGGTTATTCATTGGTTATCGACCAACTCCTTTATCATGATCTAACGGTCTCTAGCGATCCTAGCTGGATGATTTGATGGTTGTTGTGTCTTCACTGTGTGGGGTTGATCTAACGGTCCTCATCCACTTGTGGGGTGATCTAACGACTATTGATTCTTCAACCTGTGATCGTGAAACCTTCCTCCTTCATTTCTCTGTACGATCATCGATCCTTCTCGTGATCAATGATCACAGGAATAACGTTCTCTGTTGATCTCATTTGGAACACGAAGTTGTTTCAGATCTCCTCTGCAATGCTCTCATTCTCGGCCATGCAACTCTTCTATGCATTGTTACGACAGTCGCCACTAATCCTGAACTTATCCTACAAAAAACTATTAGTATAATTGCATCAATATCTTGTTCATGGATTGATCACGTTAAAGTGACAACATACCCTCCTTAGCTCTTAACCTACAAATTCACATTATCTCACATGCATGAATTCACAACCACACACTCAGAATTACAGAGACTTCAAATACTCAATCTAATATACTCAAAACAAAGTATTCCATTAATGTATATATAGAGATTACATAAGGTTCCTCGTAGCCTTTTTCTTGGTCCGATCAACCAGTCTTCCTTGGGTCTGATTTACTCTTTTGTGACCCCCTCTCTACAGTGGTCTGACCCCCTTCCTTAATGCCTCATAGGATTTAAAATTATATAAAGGATTCTGAAACCAATTATGGTTCAGATCCACTAATTCTTCAACTACTGCTAAGGATCCTCTTAGATCCACTTTCTACTCAACCAATTCTTCAACTGACTTCTAATTCCAGTACCTTTCAATACTCATGAGATCTATCTACCCTAAGATCTCTCACATACTTACAAAACTTCTCATATTCTCAATATTCGAGAACATTTACAATTATATCCTCACAAACATATTCCTCTCTCAAACCACTTAAAACATAGGAATTTACAAATAATCAAGACTTTGGGAACCAACTCCCTTGAAAACACAAGACCTCCTAGTCTAGGTATTTGTACAATAATTTGGAAGAAGAATGATCCTTCATCAGACTCCCCAGGTAAGAAAATGTACATGATATCTTGATCATGAGTTCATCACTTAGCTCCTCTTGGACCCCATATATTGTGTTGAAGTGTACCACTTACTTCACCTGATTCTTTGTTTTGTTTATGCTTTGTTGTTTCTTGCACTTCTCCTGGCTTCCACACTTTATGTTGTAATGACCCACTGGCTTTGCTTTCACAATCTGTTGTTGTCACTTGCTTGTTGTTATTGATTTTCTTCCTTACTTTTGTCTTCTTCTTCTAAGACATCTTCCTCATTAGCTCCATTATCATCTCAACCTCTATGTCCAGCTTGTCCTTTGGCTGGTACATACTCTGCCATTTGTTGATGCCTTCCCTTTGCTGACTTATGTTGTTGTTGTTGTCCACTAATTGATGCATCATGTCCTGAATTATATCTCCAAGATTCTTTCTCTGATATCCTTCTTCTGTGCCACCTCTAATTGACACATTCATTTTCTCTTCTACTTGAATCAATTATGCATATTCTTTGTAGTCTTCGTCTTTAATCAACCATATTTCCAGAAAATTTAACTCTTCCCCAATATTAAACACTTGAGGACTACCTTCTTCCTTAGGAAATAGTTTAGATGCTACTCCCATGTCATCTTCATCTTCCACTGGTATGCCTTCAATTTTCAGATTAAAATTAAAATTAAAATTTACCTCTTTTCCTTTATCTACAATAGACATTTCTCTTTCACTGCTAGACATATGTGAACATGTCCTTTCATTGGCTATACTTTCTCCTCTTTTTGATTCAGGTTCTATCAACCATTTATCCAACAACACTATCTCTTCATTCAACCTGATAAGTTTTTCATCAACATGCTTATCTTCAGCTTCCTATTGGCTATCTTCATGAGCCAATTCTTCTTTGCCTACATCAACAAATCAGTTTGACTGTCTGTCAGTTCCTTCATCATCCAAATGTGCATGTGGTCCCCCTTGGTTTTCTTCATGAGACAACATAGCATCATTCTCCATCAGAATGTAATTCTAATCTTGCCTTTTCAAAATATCTTTGTACATTTCCTTTTCCTCTTCTATCTCCATCTTCATGACAACTTCAAATGATTTTCTATCACCTGCTTTACCTGCAAACATACACAAATCATCAGTTTCAAAAACATGAAGGCCTTCATCCTCTCTTGATTCCTTTGTCAACATATCCTCATCATGTTGATCTGAACTCTCTAAAGAGTCCATGAGACTATCAACTAATCTCCTTTCCACATCAACCTCTCCAAGGATGTCTCCTTGCTCTGGTTCATGATAGTGAAATCCTCCTTTTGTTGTCAACGACGTGTATCTAAACTCAACTCCTCTCAGTTTCTCCTGCTGCATCAAAGCATTCATCCTTTGCTTCAACTCCTGCAATCTTTTCCAAATCTTCTCCTCATATGACTACATCACTGGTCACTGGACTTTCTTCTTCATACTCCATCATTGTCTCTCGTTATCTTGCATCTCTTCCTCTTGTAGCAACTTCATCATGTAACTGTGTTTACCTTTTATCTCATTCATCTCTCTGTCAAACTCTTCTCGACTCATCTTCACCCTGCCATTTACCTTGGAACATTTCTTTCTACTATGGCTTTCCTCTAAACCTTTGCAATGACAATTTTATTCTCCTCCTTTGTGAACTTCATATGTTCACCCGTGGACTGGATCTAAGCCTTTTCTTGACAAGTATCCATACTTTCCTTCATACCAATTCAAGCTCCTCTATGAGCCTGACCTCTTGGTATCTAATTGGTCCTCTGTCTCTGGAACCACCTTTTGAGAAACTCCTTTGCTCCTCTTGGCTTCTGCAGTACTCCAATTTTCTTTGAGAACACTCCCTTGTCCTCCTTTTCCAACCTTCAGTTGGAATCTTCAAGGTTCTTTGACATTGCTTAAGATCTCACATGCTCTTCTCATTTAAGAACACAATTGGTTCTTTGTTACAACACCTCTCGTCTGTAATGTTGCTAACACCCTCTTTGTCTACTACCTATAACCTGCAAACAAAACTCAAAACCAGAGTTAACCATAAAACACATCATATCATCCTTCAATATCTTTGCATGATCTTGTTCCGCCATTCATCTACACTTGAATGGACTATTTTCTGCCTCTTCCTTGTTCTATCAAATTTATTATGTAACATCCCGCTCCGGCGCACTGACAAAACTTATTCTTTGAGGACACTTGCTCGCAAGTGATCTGGATTTTTATGATGATGAACCACTTAACCTTGATGATGATGCGTCATGATTGATGACATGATGTTTTACTATTGC
>ML845758.1:51443-61946 GCA_009831015.1 Picea engelmannii | reverse complement strand
AGAGAGATTTCATCATTGGAGCTGAAGAAATGTTATAGAAAAGGGTGTCAAATATTTGCAGCTCATATGGAAGAGACACCTAAATATAAGGTGCCAAATTTGGAGGATTATGCAGTCCTAGAATAATTTGAAGATGTGTTCAAGGAGGTACCAAGATTACCCCCAAAGAGAGATATTGTTTTCTCTATAAATTTAATGCTTGGAGTAGATCCAGTGTCATATTTCATATCCAAAGACATATTTCATATCCAAAGTAAGACAACTTTATTTCATAAATTTTACAAATGGTTGAAGCCTAGAGGTTGATTGCTTATCAGTGATTACTGCAAAGAACATGGGATATCTTCCATGGAATTTCATAAAACAACGTGGATACATTTTATATGAGGTACATGCATATGGTCAGATGCTTAGGGATGCTAGATTTGATAATGTTGTAGCTGAATATTGCACAAATCAATTCATAAAAATACCGCAGAAAGAATTTTCTTCTGCAGAGAAAGATAATGATGTTTTTACTCGTAATTTCTCAGAGGAAGATATGCATCAATTATTGATGGGTGGAGACTTTGACAGGGAATATGGTACAGGAGGAAATAGCATATATGGTCGCACTTTTGAAAAAAATAATTTCATTGGCTTCAAAAAGTATGTGAAGTCAAGAGCAATGCCATATTTGGAGGCAGATAATTAGCATTCCAATCAAGCTCCAGATTTAGTGCAACAGTATCAAATTTGGACAAATTTTGTAGAGGATCTATTTCACCTTTTGAGGGGGGGACAACCCAAGAGCCTTTTGGCCTTGGATTGTAATGCAGTCTTTTCAATAATATTTAGCTGAGCCAAAGAGATTATGAGACCTCGTTGAATTAAACCATTTCTTTTCCTGTGTTCTGTTTCTCAAGTTTTCATTCATCTTCTTTTTTCTGCTCATTCTTTTATTCATCTTGTAATAGCTACAATTCAATGATACCTCTGCTATGGTGAACGTAATAACATCCCCTTAAGTGAAGTTTTTCCTTTGATTTTTTGTGAGTAAAACAAGACTTGCATCTTAATTGTTTTGCCTAATTTACAATTTTTATTTGGTCATAGTTTTTCCTCTGTCTCACTATAAGGAAGACAAGACCTATGTTTAAATATTTGAAATCATTGTCATTCTTCTACTGAAAGGAAGACTAGATTTATTAGAATTGGATACCTGGTTCTTCATTTTTAGTTTTGTTTTTCCATATCTTCTATCCACTCTTATGATCTAAAGGATTTAGCAAACGAGGTCATGCCTTTTTTTCTGATTTGTAATGGTTAAAAAGCTCGTTTAGACCTAGATTTAGAAGCCTTCAATCACTGGTCAATCAACAATTATTTATATTTTCTTCAAAATGTGCTAAGGCTTGACTCTATTATAGCCTAGAGTCAACTCTTGCAACAACATGAGGTATAGTGATTTTCAAGGAAAAACTTGCATATATTAAAGGATACTAGGAAAAACATATAGAGGTTCCTTAAATTGTTAACTAATATTTTTTTTTTTTCTATTTTTTCATAGTAAAAAAAAACCTTAACATAAAAAGGCAATGTTGCTTACTAAATCTTTAGTGTCCAAGAAAATTTATAACACAAGCAAACCCTATGTAATCCCATCTAACCTTGGTTAAAGGATAATACTAGGAAGCATACTTAAGTGTTTTAAGTTGACAACTTATAACGTTTGACGACTTATCTTAGTGAACACTTTATATTCGATACATTTCCAATTTCTCCACCATACTTTAGATCCTTACACACTAATCCGGATTATGCTAAGAACCAAATGAAGGCAGAGATATAGCAAGAAAACATACATAGATATTGCAATAAACACAAAGATATAATAATACACAATTTCTATTAATGAACAAAATGCACAAGAACTATAAAGAAAAATGTAGAGTGAAATGCACTCACTAGAATGGTGGTAGCTTATCTCCGAAAATAGATTTGATGGCTATGTGCACTTGCAAGAAGATAGTTACAATGCGGCTAGAAAGGCCTTTTTAACATAAATTATTAATGAGAAAACCTAAAACATCCAAAAACCTAACCCCGAAAGATGAAACACCAAAAGGTTTGCGAGCACTAACATCAACTTCCCGAGGGCGTAACTTTTTCTACGATCTTTGTTTGGGGTGCTTGGTATACCGTTAGAAAGGCATATCCAAGGAGCACACATTCTGAAAGTGAAAATAGATAGAAAACATCATTTAGGGCCTCAAAATGGTTGTATAAGTTCAAGACCCAAAATGCCATAGAAAGACTATCAAGGTGGAAAAATGTGTTTTGAGTCAGTGGAGAAGGTGGGTGGCCATCGATATCCACCTGAATCATTGATCTCTCGTTAGGAAGAAATGGTCCCCATTGCATCAAGTTCCCATGGGATATGTGGAATATTTTGTTCAATTTAAACCTTGGTGATCCACTTTCCTTACTGAAGGAGTTGTCCTACTTGTACTTGGCATTATATTGTTGAAGGATGTCATGAAATTGTTGTTGGACGAGTTGGATCTATTCAACCAATCTAATTGCATGATCTTCCTTAGTATGAGTGTGGGAGGAATGTTTTGGTGAAGATGAAAAATAAATAACTATATAAATGGGGGATAATGGTTGGAACCCTGAGCACAGATGAAAAGGGATGTGGACAATAGAGCTATGAAGGGATTTTTTATAGCTTTCCTTGATTGTGAACTATGTAGGCACCCCACTAGGTGAAGCGAGACTATATTTTTTCTCTTATACAATTGTGTCGTCCTTCTTCTGGTAGATAGAAAGGTCCTGGGATAAGGCTCTAGTGGTCATAGTGTCATTCTGTTCACCTTCTAAATGGATTGTGAAGAGGTTAAAATTTTTGGTATGAGAGATTACTTTGCAACACTCTTTCTCTGATATAGTAGTTGAAACTACCTCTGGTACCCTATAGAGATGACCCCCCAGAGTAACAATGACATTGTGTGGTCAAGATTCATAAACAACATGATGCTTCCATKWATATGACATACCTAAATGAATATCATAGACTTTTAGTGGGGAAACATCACATAGAACMTCATCCTTGAAGGGATTGATGTTGTAGGATAGTCGACATTGTTATCTAACACGAACATCTCATCTAGGGTGAATCCACCTAATGTTATATGGTTGTGGTTGTGGTGTTGTCARCAGCTCCAACTACTTGACAACYTATGCTGAGATTAGGTTCTTTTGGTGTCCACTATCAACAATGAAATGCAGTGGGGTCCTCTTAACCCACATTYGTGAATGGAAGAGGTKCTCCCCCTCCTCAATATCCTCTATTTATTTTGTTTRGATTATTGTGGTTGTAATGTTAGTAGTGGTTTMTGCATCAATTATGCATTTCCTTTTATTTTTTTCTAAATTAGAGTTTGATTCAAGGTTTAACTCTTTTTCTTTGAGCTCAACCACCAATGATTGTTTCRAGTGACATTCATTGGTGTTGTGCCAAKGGATTTTGTGGAAGTCACACCACTTTCTAGTGTCCTTCTTCGCCTTTTTGTTGCCATTATTTTCCTGTAGCTTGGATTGGTTGTATTGAGGTTGGTTGTTCTGTGAGTTGGGGACACCTTTAACATACTTCAGTTGTTGTAGATTTACAGACCTAAAATCCTTCTTGTTTTTCTACTTAAATTTCTTCTCGATTTTGACAACATATCAATAAGCGACTCCCTATGACAAGATTTCCAGAAACTCCATTTATGTTTGGATGTACATGCGTAGACACCCACATTATTTTAGAACCAGATGTCACTCGATGTCTTCGATACCTAGGTTTGTGCACAAGGTATAGAAGGTATTTGTGAACTTCGACACTTTTTGGTCCCTCTCTTGATGTCGTGTGGTCTATCTCATATATTGGTAGTCATAGTTTCCAACAGGGTAATCTTGTTCCTTGACAACTTCCATAAAATATTCTCAAGTGGGCTCGACCCCAAATATTCTATAATCCTCTATGGATTTTTTCTCACAATAAGTCTCCACCAATATTTGACATGGGGGACAACCTTAAGGAGTTCAAATGTGAATTTTTCCCTATTGAAAAAATTATGGATAGAGAATTAACCTTCCAGTAGATTTAACCAATTTTCCAAAGCATCCACATCTATCTAACATTCAAATATAGGAATATCAAAATTAACCTATACCTTGAAGGGGTGATGCCTCCGAAGTAGTCATGTGACGTAGATGCATCTGTTTTTGTGAACAACCATTGAAGGATTTGTGAGAAATTATCCATCATCTCGTTTCTATATTGTGCGAGGAATTCTACAATAAATCACTTAATAGGACCTCTTGCTCCCTCGTCTCTCTTTTCCTCAGTCATGGGAGGCTTCTTGGACTGGAAAGAGTGGTTGTCCTCAAGAGAAACTAGCTCGATACCCAAATATCTATACCCTGACCTCATTGGGGACAAGGACTAAGAAACGACAAGGAGAAAACTGCTCTGATACCACTGATCAATATTTATGAGAGAAATAAATGAAGGAAAAGATATAACAAGGAAATACACAGAGATATTGCAAGAAACATAGAGATACAATAATACACAATTTCTATTAATGAACGAAATGAACAGGAAATGTAAAGAAAAATGCAGAGCGAAATGAACTTGCTAGAATGATGGTAGCTTATCTTTGAGAAGAGATGTGATGGCTACGCACATTTGCAAGAATATGTTGACAATGAGTCTCTAAAGGAATTTTTAACATAAAAAGTTAATGAGAAAACTTGAAACATCCAAAAACCTAACACCGGAAGATGAAACACGAAAAGGTTTGCAGGCCTTGATGGGGTAGTTGATATGTCAACTTCCCGAGGGTGTAATGTTTGCATACGATCTTTGTTTTGGGTGCTTGGTATACCGTCTAAAAGGTCTAGCCGAGGAGTACACACTCCAAATGTCCTAGTAGATAAAAAAACTTCATTTAGGGCCTCAAAATGGCCCTCAAATCTCACTACTTGAATTTCAATAAAAAAAATGACCAAAGTGAAAAAATGTATTTTGAGTTAGTGAAGTAGGTAGGTGGCCACCAATATCCACCTAAATCACATACCTAACTTAATGAACAATGAATTAAAAACCAAGATTTAAAACTTTGTTCATAATAATATTTATCCAAATTAACATGTTAATTCCCAACCTTTTAATAAAACTAAAACTCTATCTGTAATATCCATAGACCGAACTCAATTGTAATGTAAATGAAGATGTACTTAAGCTGGTGAGTTGTTCCATATCATTTTGTATGCACATTTCATGGCATAGTGTGCGCTTGTACTACCCAGTAAAATGATGAAGTGTGCACATTCTTGGATACTGCGCACAACAACTTGAGTGTGTGTGATATTAAGGCTAGGGAGCCTTTATGTATATGCTTTGTTTTATAGGTTGGTGAGCCAGTTATTATAAGCTAGGGTGCTTATGTTTGGATTAGGTCAAAGAGCCAATTTTCCTGTTTTTGTATATATGTCTCATCATTAATATAAAATACATTGCTACACACAAACCGACCATGATAAAAGGGTATGGGGGACAAAACTCCACTAGTTAGGGAAAGGGAGGGATAAAATTTAAGGAAAATGGCTAAGCTAGGCAGCTTAAGCCAAAAAGGAATATTATATTAATATTTCTTAAATTATAAAGTATGGGTAATTATTTTATCTTAAGTTCTAAAGATGGGGACAAGTGGGCCAAAGTAGCTCCCAACATGACAAGTGTCAAGTCGAGAACATGCATACATATTTTTGAGACTTAGTGTGGGCCAAAGTAGTTCCCAACATGACATGTGTCAAGTTGGGAACATGATCTGGATTATTTCCGACACGAAATGAGATCAGAGATATAATAAAGAAATGCACAGAGATATCACAGATAGTCAATAATATAAACATAAATATATCATAGATGCAACCATAAATACATAGATACAGTAATACATGATTTGTATTAATGAAAGAAATGTATAGAGATTGTAAAAATACAGAGTGAAAGACTCGCTAGAATGGTGGCAGCTTATCTCTGAGAAGAGATGTGATGGCTACTCGCATTCGCAAGAAGATGATTACAATGAGGCTTTGAAGGCCTTTTTTACAAGAAACTGGAATGCCAAAAACCCTAGACATCCAAAAACCTAACCCTAGGAGATGAAGCGCCAAAAGTCATGTGGGCCCTGTTTGGGTAAGTTGGTGCATCAACTTCCCAGGGTCGTAACTTTTGTATACGATCTCCATTTTAGGCGTATGATAGCTCGTTGGAAAGGTATCATAGAGGAGATTCATTTTGGGGGCTCAATCATGCCTTCGATTATCATTGAGAACCTCGATATCGAAAAACCTTCATTTGGGCCATCAAAATGGCCCCAGAAGTTAAAAACTGCTAAAAATAGTAAATTGCCAAAATTTCCATAAAATTGTTTTGAGCTAGTCGAAAAAGGTGGGTGGCCACCGATATCCTCTTGGATCAGAAAATTTATACATATTGTTGAGACTTAGTTCATTTCCCATGATTCTTCCCATCATTCCTTCCATCATTTAGTCATCCAGTCAATCATCCATGAGCATGCACACACCCATTGAGCTATCCTTGATATCTTCATGACTATACCAGAACCTGTATCCATAGACATTTCTATGTTTGTGTATCTGGTTAGCTTGGGATATGGACTGGAGAAGCGATTTGTTAGACCTGTGGGATATTGAAGAGGCAGGTTGTTAGGACTGTGAGCAATCTCTCTCCGGGTGAGAGAATTTCTAGGAATTGATTTCCTGAAGATGTTGAACTACAACTACAGTTCTCTAAGACTTCATGTCTGGCCTATTGCTAAAGCCTAAAAAGGAAGTGGGGCAACCAAAGGACTGTTGAGTAGAGAAGGGGCACACTTCTTGGGGTGTGACAGGCATGTGGGGAATGAGGGATTATAGGCTGTTAGTTTGAGTTGACACCTGTGATAGAGTCTTTCCTGTTGTCCATGAGCCATTATCCTGGTTAGGAATCCTTTTACCCAGGTGGATTTTAGTCCCATCTCAGGGGTGACCCACTGCTGAGAGTGATGAGCAGTTTGGCCTAAGGCTGGGAGGTTCATGGAAGGTCTGTACACAGTTGGTGACATTCTTACCAAGATGCGTGTCAATTGTGTGATAAATTTACATGTTGCATTGTTATTTACATGTGTATTTTTATGGGTTTATCTTATGTGTGGTTATAACTGTCTGTATATTTATGGGTATTTCCTGTATATGTTGCATGTATACATTTACTGTTATTTCAGTGTCAATCCATGCATTTACATATGTATTTGGTTGTTTACGTTATATATATAGATATGCAAGAGTTTTGTCTATATATATTTTAATTGCATGGAGTACAAAACATTTATGTGGCATATCTCATTTAGATGTTAGGCATGTTATAGTATGTTCCGTAGAGAGAACAAGAGTTCTCTGACATAGCGTGGCATGACATGGATGGCTAGGGACGTTACAATATGGTATCAGAGATTCAGTTTTCAATGCTGAGCCTGGATGGGCCGAACAAGTTGAGTTGAAGGGAAATTTCACATAGAATATATTTTGAAGTGGCCAAATTTCGAGTTGTAGAGCGTCCATGGTAATATTTAGAAGCAACGATGGGGAATTGGGAAAGCCCCAATTTATGTTGTTAAATTCATAAGAAAATTGAGAAATTTGGCCATGTGGTGAGATATTATTGATTTAATATCTGTTCTATCAAATTCAGACCTGTAATTAGTCGAATTTGAAGTTACAGTGAAGCCATGTTAGTTGGAGCAAGTTTTGTAATTAAGATTCTCAATTCGTAAATTAATTTTGGGAAAAATCCATTCTAGAAATGTCAACCCACAACGATTTGTTGTTGCAGAGGTTTAATTGGTGTTATCAGGGTGAAATTGAATGAATTTCGTGGTTGCAGAATGTCTATGGTAAATTGGGGAAAAAGTTAAGAAAAATCCCCAATTTCTGCAGCGGAATTCACGAGGAATTGATGCGCATAAAAATGAATGTGCGCAGGTGGGCACACTAAAAATGCATTATGCACAGTAAAAGCCTGAGATATGTAAGAATTGGGCACTGCACGGAAAAATGTTAGCATGCGGGTGTGCGCACTAAAATTTGGTACCATGTGGAAAAATAGTGGTGTGCTAGTGCACACACTAAATTTTGACACCGCGTGGAAAAATGTTGGCGTGCGGGTTGTTGGATCATGTTGTCATTGATGCCAATGGTTTGATTATTTGGGATATTGTTGGATCATATGTCATTGATGTAAATGGTTTGGCTTGATTGATGTCAAGTAATTGATTGATTGATGATTGATGAACAGTGAATATGCATTGATGAGAATGATAGATGTCCAAGTGGAAACCAATTGATAAAGATGGATCATTGATATGATTCCCTTGATGAGAATGATATATGTCCAAGTGGAAACCAATTGATAAATATAGATCATTGATATGATTCCCTTGATGAGAATGATATATGTCCAAGTGGAAACCAATTGATAAAGATGGATCATTGATATGATGCATTGATGAAGATGGATCAATGAGTTGTCATTGATACATGATGCATAGTTGATATATATGGTGCAATGGTGAATTGATGCAAAGATGAATCATTATTGTTTTATCATGGTTGATAAGGTGCACAAATGGATGAACTCCAAAGTGGTCCCCTTATGGTGAAATCCATCACAGGAAGAAGCTTTACGGATTGTGTTATCCTAGAAGAACAGTTGGAGGACCCATGCTTGCATGTGGATTAATGAGATGAAGATCAATGAATTTGTTGGTGAAACTATCCTAGATGGATAGTGCTTGACATGTCATTTCCGGTGGTATGTGGAATGTCACATAACTCCTCACAGTTTGAGAGTTCTGGCTCTACGAAGTTGAAGGACCCCCATATGATGGCTTGAAGCCCCAAAAGGTCAAAGAAGTCAAACTTCTTGAAAATAAGAAATCATCATTTAAATGATAAAGTAAAGTGACAAAATCAAAGAAAGATTATTTAAAAGATAAAATGGAGTGACAAAATCAAGAAGGAATATTTAAATGATAAAGTATTGGAGAGCTTTCTATTCATGGAAAGTGGTTAACCCTAAAATAAGGAAAATAGGTTAAGTAACCTAGAAATGGGTTAAGTAACCTAAAATTGGGTTAAGTGACCTAGAAGATGAAAGTATAAATAAGAAGCTAGGATCTCTTGTAAAATGCACATTAAGTGAGAATCCTTTTTGTGGATCAATGAAGAGCTTCTTGGTAATATATTTTAGAGTATTGATGGAGAGCTTCTTGTGAGAGCATATTTTTGGTATGGATCTCTTGAGCTTGATTGAAGATCTATTCTAAGGAAGAGAGTGAGAGGAGGATGTCATGGACACATCAATTTTTTGGTAATGTTGGAGATCTTGATGACAAAAGTCTTGTATTCACAGAAAACCCTATTTTCTGTTATCCACACGGGCTGTCTGTGTATAGGGTGAATGTACATGTGGGCTAGCTGTGTATAGGGTGAGTGTACATGCGGGCTGACTGTGTACAGGGAGCGTGGAGTGGATAAAATAATAGAGATTTTTGTTTGAGCTGGTGACAAGCTCTTGGATGATGAGGCAGGTTCCAGATCTGCATTCTATGGCCTCAGATCTATCATTGAGACACTGGTATGGTTACATTAATGTCTTGATGGATACTATTGTTTGATGTGTTGTGAATGCTTAGGGCATTCTTGGTATGGCTTCTATGATGTGGCTCAGTTTGGTTGATTTTTGGTTGATGGAGTGAGCAACACTCTTTTGATTCAGTAGTGACATGATTTCTATGGTATACTAGTTATTTATACATGATTGAGATATCATTCATATTGATTTGTTGTGGAGCATGAGCAAGCTATTGGAGAGCTTGGATGTGTTGTGACTGGCTGTGGGTCAGTTTGGACAGTGGAAGACAGAAGAGAAATTGATTGCAGGTTGCAGAGGATCTGAGCATGTGAAGAAAAGCAAAACCCTAGTTTCTTATAAGAATACGCTTGTTGCATTATATAATGGTCACATTCACACGCGGGCTGTATTGAGTCAGGGTGAGTGCACACACAGGCTGCACTACTGACAGGTCATGTACATGTTGACAGATTGATATCTATTGAATATTTTTGCCTCATCTCAATTGGTTCTAAGGGTGTAAGTTGAGTCTTTCATTATAAAGAAGGTGCTCTTACAGAGTTGTACTCTATTCAGTTGTTGCTGATAAACCCCAAGGATTGTAGGCTGTAATAAAAAGAAAATTGTACATATATCTTGTGTTCTTTGTGTTCATTATGGTGATGACTTGTTGATGATATATTGTTGATATATGTTGCTGATATGTGCTCACATCTAACTGGTTATAAATGACAGCAATGGGTAATGAATAAATGTTGAATGCTAATTGATGA
>ML845758.1:41018-51343 GCA_009831015.1 Picea engelmannii | reverse complement strand
AACCACCTATTCAATGTTGGGGTTGTAAAGGAGATCATATGTATAGAGATTGTCCTCACAAAGGTGAAAATTTGAGAACTGTTCACAATGTACAACAAGATGAAACAGTGGAGGACATGGGAAAAAATGTACCAAGGATCTATTCATCCTTGGACAACAACCAAGCAGAGTATCAGTCACATATGATTGAGGTGGAAGGTACGAACAACAACCATACCATTGCTATTTTAATTGATTCGGGAGCTAGTCATAGTTATATAGATCCTAAGATGGTGGGAATTTTTCAATTGCCAAGAAGTAAGCATGGAAAATCTTGGTTGGTGCAGCTGGCTACCAGAGCTAAAATAAAAGTTAATGAGATGGTTAAATCATGTCTTATGGACATGAATGGAATGAACACTAGGGAAGATTTGAACACCTTACCTTTAGGTTCCCATGACTATCTAATTGGAATGGATTGGTTGGACCAACATCATGATGTCCTAGACTGACATAACAAGGCATTTAATTGATTGGATGAGGAAGGGAACCTAAGAAGAGGGCAGAGAATTCCTAGGGCAATAACCATCAGAGAGATTTCATCATTGCAGCTGAAGAAATGTTATAGAAAAGGGTTTCAAATATTTGCAGCTCATATGGAAGAGACACCTAAATATAAGGTGCCAAATTTGGAGGATTATGCAGTCCTGGAATAATTTGAAGATGTGTTCAAGGAGGTACCAAGACTACCTCCAAAGAGAGATATTGTTTTCTCTATAAATTTAATGCCTGGAGTAGATCCAGTGTGAAAGACTCCTTACAGAATGAGTACACCAGAGTTGAAGGAGTTGAAAATGAAACTTGAAGAACTTATGAAGAAGGGGTATATATGCCAAAGTGTGTCACCTTGGGGTGCCCTAGTCTTGTTTGTGAAGAAGAAAGATGGAACATTAAGATTGTGCATTGATTTCAAATAACTAAATAAAGTGACTGTTAAGAACAAGTATCCCCTGCCAAGGATTGATGATCTTTTTGATCAATTGAAGGATGCAAAGATATTTTCAAAGATATATCTCAGGTCAGGATACCATCAGATAAGGAATAAAGAGGAATATATCATCAAGATCTCCTTTAGGGCAAGGTATGGTCATTATGAGTTCACAGTGGTTCCATTTGGGTTGTCAAATGCATCAGCTGTTTTCATGTGCTTAATGAAAGCTTTGTTCTGAGAATATTTAGACAAGTTTGTCATTGTATTTTTGGATGACATTCTTATATATTCTAAGTCAGAGGAAGAGCATGAACATCATTTGAGGATGGTGTTGCAAGTATTAAGGGAGAATCAATTGTATGCCAAATTGAGAAAGTGCTCATTTTATCAGAAGCAAATTCATTATTTGGAACATATCATTTCAAAAGAGGGGATAACAGTGGATCCTCAAAGGATAGAAGCCATTAGAGAATGGTCAGTGCCAAAGAATGTGACAGACATCAGATCATTCATGGGCCTTGCAGGATACTACAGAAGATTTATTGAAGGATTTTCAAAGATTGCACACCCAATCACTTCCTTGAAAGAAAGGGTGTGAAGTTTCAGTGGACATTGAATTGTGAAAAGAGTTTCCAACACTTGAAACAATTATTAACCAATTCTCCAATATTAAGGATTGTAGACCCAAATGAAGACTTCATTGTATGCACAGATGCATGTAAAGAAAGACTTGGTGGAGTCCTCGGTCAAAATGGGTTTGTTATATGTTATGAGTCAAGGAAGTTAAAGGAGCATGAAAGACACTATGCCACTCATGATTTGGAGATGGCAGCCATAGTGCATGCCTTGATGAAATGGAGACACTACCTCATGGGGAAATGGTTTGAGCTAAGAACAGACCATAATGGTCTGAAATATTTATTTGATCAACCAAATCTAAATGCTAGGCAAAGCAGATGGTTAGAATTTCTAAGTGAATATGACTTTGATATAAAGCATATCAAGGGGAAAGAGAACAAAGTGGTTGATGCACTCAGCATAAGAGTGCATGAATTGCATGCTACAACCATTAGCATGTACCAATCAGAGTTGAAAGACAAAATTATAGAGGTTACCAAATCAGATTTGCAATACAAGGAATTAGTGGCAAAATTACAACAAGGTATTTTGGAGTAGAAAATTGAGGAATATAAGCTAGATAATGATGAAATTCTCATGTACAGGGGAAGAATTTATGTACCAAATTCTCATGAATTGAAAAGTATCATATTGAGGGAAATGCATAATGTACCTTATGCTGGACACCCAGGTTATCATAAAACTATTGAAACTATCAAAAGACAATATTATTGGCAAGGCATGAAGAAAGAGGTTGCTGATTTTATTGCCAGATGTTTGGAATGTCAAAAGGTAAAGGCTGAGCATAGACACCCAGCTGGTTTTCTACAACCATTACCCATTCTTGAGTGGAAATGAGAAGTTGTAACAATGGATTTAATCACCAAACTTCCCAGAACAAACAAGCAACATGATTATATCATAGATGTGGTGGATAAGCTTACTAAAACTACCCATTTTATTCCAGTTAAGCTCACTCACAAGGAAGCCAACATTGTTGATCTTTATATGAAGGAAATTTCTAGATTACATGGAATACCCAGGAAAATTGTGTCTGACAGAGATCCAAAATTTACCTCAAAATTTTGGAAGGGATTATTTAATGGATTTGGAACAAATCTGAATTTTAGTACAATGTATCTTCTAGAATCGGAAGGACAAACAGAGAGGGTAAATCAAGTGATTGAATATATGTTGAGGATGTATGTGATGGATAAACTATCAAAATGGGAAGACTACCTACACTTGGTAGAGTTTGCTTATAACAATGGGTACCAAGCATCTCTAAATATAAACCCATTTGAGGCACTTTATGGAAGAAAGTGCAACACACCAGTAAGCTGGGATAACCCAATAGATAGAGCAGTGGTTGGGCCAGATTTTCTCAGGTAAATGGAGGAGCAAATGATAAAAATAAATCAAAATTTAAAGGCAGCCCAAGACAGACAAAAAATCTATGTTAATAAGGGAAAAACTCAAAGGGAATTCAAAGTGGGAGACCATGTATTCTTGAAAGTGAAGGCCAACAGAAGTTCCCTGAAGTTGGGAAATTGTTCCAAGATGGAAACTTGCTATTGTGGGTCATTTGAAATTCTAGAGAGGATTGGTCCAGTAGCTTATATGATTGCATTTCCTACATCTATGTATGTTGATAATGTATTCCATGTATCATTACTCAAGAAATATATACCTAATGCTAATCATGTTATTGATTGGAATATGATTCAGGTGGAGCAAGAAGGCACTTTTCAAGTGCATCTGGTACACATTATGGACCAGAAAATCAAACAGCTCCAGAATTGAGCCATAGGGCTTGTAAAGGTCCAATGGACCTAGTGCAGTCCTGAGGATGCTACTTGGGAGCATGAGGATGCAATACAGGCATAATACCCACATCTTTTTTAGGATTTTTGAAATTTTGTTGTATATGGGTACACGATACACTGAGGACAGTGCATAAATAAGGGGAGGGGATTGTAATATCCCTGGGCCGAACCCAATTGTAATTTAAATGAAAATTTACTTAAGTTGGTGAGTTGTTTGATATCATTTTGTATGCACATTTCATGGCATAGTGCACGCTTGTACTACGCAGTAAAATGATGAAGTGTGCAAATTCCTGGATACCGCCCGCAACAACTTGAGTGCAGGCGATATTAAGGCCAAGTAGCCTTTGTGTATATGTTGCATTTTATAGGCTGGTGAGCCAGTCATTATAAGCTACGGTGCTTATGTTTGGATTAGGATAGAGAGCCTAGATGTTAAAGGGAAATGCGCCTATTTTTGTATATATGTCTCATCATTGTTGGGCATGTGTTATATTCTTTTCATGTGTCTGTGGGTGCGTCAGATTCAACAACTACATCTGACGATCCCTCTAGCAAATTTTTCTATGTTTAGCGGTTTTCTAAATTAATCATGGAATAAGGGATTAGGGTTTTGGTATCTATGGAATACCTAAAAACATTGTATATATCTCTGTGTACTATGTGTATAAATCTCTGTGTACTATGTGTATGAGCCATTGATTAAATTATGTTTTTCTTAAGAATCTATATGCATTGCTTTACTTCACAGGTTTAAAACTGACATGTGGTATCAGATCTTGTTTTTGGCTTCAGAGGGACGCCTTTGTTGTTCAGGGTTTGGCTCGATCTTGATAGGTCAATTTTATCTTGGATTTGTGATAAACCTGAGTTTAGTGGGAGATTTTGCAGTGGAGATTCGAGTATAGAAAGAGGAATGGCGATCTCATCTAGAATCGAGATAGAGAAGTTCAACGATAAAAAATTTGAGCTATGGAAGCTGAAGATGGAGGACCTTCTTGTAGACAAAGAACAATGGATCGTTGTGGATCCTGGTACACAACCTACCTGTATGCAACATACCGGCATACAATCGATTGATACATAACCTACTAGTAAACAAACTACTAGTACACCACCTCTTGGTATGTCGAAGGAAGATTGGGAGAAGTTGGACATAAGATAAAGGAGTACTATTCGACTCTTCCTGGCAGATTCGTTGTTGTTGAATGTCTCCGGAGAATCTACAGCCAAGGAACTATGGGATAAGTTAGGGAATTTGTATCAATCAAAGTCCCTCGTAAACAAGTTGTTTCTTTGAAAGAAGTTGTATCATCTTAGGAAGGAAGATGGAGATTCGGTGACAGAACATCTAAATGCCTTTAATACTCTAGTAAGTCAACTTGTCTCTGTTAATATTACGATTGCAGAAGAAGATAAGTTTATTACTTTGTTATTCTGTTTTCTAGACTCTTGGGATAATTTGTTTGTAGCAATTGGTAGTACCACTCAATCTACATTGAAGTATGAGGATGTAGTTGCATCATTTTTATCTAAAGAGATGAGGCAAAAAATCATGGATGGTCATAGCACAGATGCTTTATTTGTAAGAGGTCATACCAAAGACAAGAATCTTGGTAATTCTTCGGGGGGGAGACCTAAATCTACAGGTAGATCTAAGTCTCTAGGAAAATCTTTGAGGAAATGTTGGAAGTGTGGTAAAACAGGGCATTATAAGAAAGATTGCAAGTCTAAGAAAGGTTAATAAACCAAAGGGGCCTGATAGTACCTCTTTCGCAGAGGCAAAAACGTCCACTGAAGAAGGAGGTGATGTTTACCTGGAATCTACAGGTACACATGCAGATCGTGATGTATGGTTGAACGACTTAAATGCGTCATACCATATGACTCATCACAGGGAGTGGTTCTCTGAATATGAAAAATACGATGGTGGTGATGTATTCCTAATAGATGACTCGACAACCAAAATCATGGGACATGAAATGGTCAAGTTGCTACTAAATTATGGAGGGATTAGAACTCTCCCTCGAGTTCTGCACATTCCAAAATTAGCAAGGAGCCTAATATCTATAATCTAGTTGGATGATGTAGGAGTGAATACTGTATTTAGAAATGGTATGAGGAGCAATGGTTTTGATGAGGCGAGTTCGGTGTGGAACTCTGTAAAAGTTGTTAGGAAGCACTTATACTAATCAGTGTAACAATTTTGTTGTCCCTGAGCAAAAGAAATGAATGAGACAAGACCAATACTGTCCCAGAAAAGAAGACCATGTTGTGGCATCAAAGACTGGGACATATTGGAGAAAAGGGCCTTCGAACACTACACGGTAAAGGTATGGTTGAAGGTATGTCTAATTTCACTCTAGATTTTGATTTCTGTGAACATTGCATATATGGTAAACAAAATCAAGTAATATTACCATATGGTGCTACAAGAGGAAAGGGGATCTTAGAGTTGATAAATAATGATGTGTTTGGACCTGTTCCTATTCTGTCACTAGGTAAATCTATGTATTATGTTTCATTCATAGATGATTTATCAAGGAACATGTGGATTTATTTTCTTAGAAAGAAATATGAGGTATTTGATAAATTTAAAGAGTTTAAGGCTCTGGTAGAAAATCAGACAAAGAATAAAATAAAGGTATTGAGGACAGATAATGGTGGATAATTCTGCAGAAATGAATTCGAATAATTCTGTAAGAAGTGTGGTATATAAAGGCATAAGACTACTCCATGCACACCTCATTAGAATGGAGTTGTAGTAAGGATGAACATGACATTGATGGAAAAATCAAGGAGCATGCTCAGTGGTGCCGAGTTAGGACAAGAATTCTGGGTAGAGGCAATGGGTACAACATGCTACCTGGTCAATCGATCACCTTCATTAGCGTTGGATGATAAAAATCCACACGAGGTATGGAATGGAAAGAAACCCTCTCTTCAACATCTTAGAGTGTTTGGTTGTGATTCTTATGTACATGTTCCAAAAGAAAATAGGAGTAAGTTGGATAAAAAGGATGAAAAGTGTATCTTTATTGGTTATAAAGATGGTGTGAAAGGTTATAAGATTTGGAAACCAGAAACCAAGAAGACTGTTTACAGTCGAGATGTTGTCTTCAGAGAGGTAAAAGATGATTCCAAACATGAATTCCTACCAGGGCCAGAAGAACCTGAGAAAATAGAGTTGGAGTTGGATGATGCAAAATTTGAATCATCTGAAGAAGATGACACAGAATGAGAAGAAGAACCTCATACCCCGGTATTGAGGAGATCAGTGAGAGAAAGAAGCCAACCAAAAAGGTATAGTCCACCTGATTTCCATTCCAATTTTTCTTTATCTATTACTGATGATGATCCCATAACTGTTAGGGAAGCAGTGAATTTATAGGATAGTAAACTATGGAAGAAGAACATGGTTGAAGAAATGGATTCCTTGGATAAGAATGAGGCATGGGATATATTTGAGTTGCAAGCTGGAAGAAAATATGTTGGTAGAAAATGATTGTTTAAGAATAAGTTTATTGCAGAAGGAAAAGTGGAGAAATACAAAGCCCAGTTAGTAGAAAAAGGTTATTCCCAGGTAGAGGTAATTGAATTTGGTGAGATTTTTTCTCTTGTTGCTAATTTAACTTCTATTAGATTTATTTTATCTATTGTTGTTGCGTTTGATATTGAAGTGGACCAGATGGATGTGAAGACAACATTCCTACAAGGGAATCTGGAGGAAGAAATCTACATGAATCAACCAGAAGGATTTTTAGTAAAGGGAAAGAAAGAGCTAGTCTATAAGCTAAAGAAATCACTATATGGTATGAAGAAATCACCTAGGATGTGGTACCAAAAATTTGACACATACATCCTTGGATTGGGATTTGTGAGAAGCAGGGTTGATCACTATGTATATTCCAAGCAGGTTGGTAATCACTTCATTTATGTAGTGTTGTATGTTGATGACATGTTGTTGGTAGGAAATAACATGGATGTTATAAAGGAGGTGAAATCGTAGCTATCCTCCAAATTTGACATGAAGGATCTTGGTGCTGCTAACTTCATTCTGGGAATGGAAATTAAAAGAGATCGTGCAAATAAGAAACTATGGTTGAATCATAGAAAATATGTTGAGACAATATTGCAGAGGTTTAATATGCATGGAAGTAAACCGGTCAAGGTTCCTATTCCTATAGGTGTAAAGTTATCTGCAGATCAGTGTCCCAAGACACAGAAAGAAGAAGAGGACATGTCCCATGTTCCATATGCCAGTGCAGTTGGCAGTTTGATGTATGCAATGGTCTATACTAGATTGGACATTGCACATGCAGTGGGACTTTTGAGTAGGTATAGGTCAAAACCAGGGAAGGAGCATTGGAAAATAGTAAAGAGGGTCTTCAGGTATTTGCGTGGCACTACCAATTATGTATTGTGCTACCAAGGAAGACCGAGATTGGACAGAGTGTTGGACATGCATGGCTTTGTTGATGCAGACTGGGCTTGAGATCTAGATCACAAAAGATCTACAAGCAGGTATGTGCTTAACCTATTTGAAGGAGAAATCAGTTGGATGAGAAAAATACAGGAAGTAGTGGCACTCTCAACTACAGAAGATGAATACATGGCAACCACTCATCCAAGCAAGGAAGCAGTATGGTTACAGAGATTGTGTTCAGGCATTGGGTTGGTACAACAAGCAGTGAGATTAGATTGTGATAGTCAGAGTGAAATAGTCCCAAAAAAGTACCCAGCTTATCATTCGAAGACAAAGAATATTGATGTTCAGTATCACTTTGTTAGAGACATGGTCGAGGAAAAGAAGGTGTTGCTGGAAAAGTTGACACTTTGAAGAATGTTGCAGATTCATTGACAAAGTCTGTGAGCACAAAAGACTTCTCCTAGTGTAGAGTAACAATGGGAATTTCTTTCCTATATTGTTGACTATATAATCCTATTGATCCTTGGATGCAAAGAAAATAACAAGTGGGAGAATGTTGGGTATGTGTTATATTATTTGCATGTGTGTGTGTGGGTGCGTCAGATTCAACAACTGCGTCTGACGATCCCTATAGTAGTGCTCTTTGTGTTGTGTGCATTGGGTGCTTCCTAGGGGGGTCCCAGAGGGGGCCAGGTATGCCCCCACCCAAATTATGCAAAGCATTCGGGGCAACGCCCCGAAATTGTCTTTTGGACGTTTTTTGCTATTTTTAGCGAATTTTTCTATTTTTAGCAGTTTTCTAAATTAATCCCGGATTAAGGGATTAGGGTTTTTGTATCTACGGAATACCTAAAAACATTGTATATATTGTATGTTGAATGGAGAAATTCGATATAATGAATATAAGAAAGGTTTTCCCTGGTTGAGGGTTTCCGGTATAAATCTTTGTGTACTATGTGTATGAGCCATGGATTAAATTCTGTTTTGCTTAAGAATCTATATGCATTTCATTACTTCACAGGTTTAAAACTTACAATCATTAATATAAAATACATCGTTGCAGGAACACCGACCACGATAAAAGAGTATGGGGGACTAAACTTCACTAGTTAGGGAAATGGAGGGCTAAAAGTTAAGGAAAATGGATAAGCTAGGGAGATTAAGCCAAAAATGAATATTATATTAATATTTATTAAATTATAAGTTCTAAAAATGATCCGGATTATTTTCGGCAATAAATGAGAGTGGAGATATAATAAAGAAATGCACAGAGATATTGCAAATATTCAATAATATAACAGAAATGTATCAGAGATGCAACCATAAACACAGATATACAGTAATACACGATTTCTATTAATCAGATAAATGTACAGAGACTGTAAAAAAACAGAGTGAAAGACTCGCTAGAATGGTGGCAGCTTATCTCTGAGAAGAGATGTGACGGTTACTCGAATTCGCAAGAAGATGATTACAATGAGGCTCTAAAGGCCCTTTTACAATAAATGGGAATGCCAAAATTCCTAGACATCCAAAAACCTAACCCTAGGAGATGAAGCGCCAAAATTTATGTGGGCCTCGTTTGGGTAAGTGAGTACATCAACTTCCCGGGGTCGTAACTTTTGCATACGATCTCCGTTTTAGGCGTGTGATAGCTCGTTGGAAAGGTATTGTTGATGAGATTCATTTTGGGGGCTCAATATGCCTTCGACTATCATTGAGAACCTATATCTCTAAAAACCTTCATTTGGACCCTCAAAATGCCCCCCGGAAGTTAAAACCTGCTAAAAATAGTAAATTGCCAAAATGGCCAGAAAACTATTTTAATCCATTTGGAAAAGGTGGGTGGCCACTGATATCCACTTGGATCAATCCTCCCTCCTTAGGAAGAAATGGTCTCCATTGCATTGATTTCCCGGGGGAGAGGGAAAAGCATTTGTTGAATCTGCATCTTGGTGAGCTGCTTGTCTTGCTGGAGAAGTCACGCTGCTTAGTTTGTGGAAATCTATCACGAACCTGTGGCTAGAAGGTTTGGACCTTTTTAACCAGTCTGGCTATTTTAGATGACTGTGTGCAGAAGGAATCTTCGTTCTTTGCTGCAACCTTGTCAACCTGCTTCTATTGGATAGAAGGTGCAGGGGGCGAAACCGTAGTGGTTGCAATGTCCTTATGTTCCCCTTTCAAACAGATTGTGAAGAAACTGAATTTTGCAGTATGAGATACTACCTTGCGACACTTTTTAGGTGGAACAATATTTTGAACTACCTCTAGTATTCTATAGAGATGACCCCCCAAAGTAACAATGACACTTTGGGGTTGAGACTCATAAACAACATGGTGCTTCCACATATATGGTTGGCCCAAGAGAACATCACAGACATCCAGTGGGGCAACATCACATAATACCTCATCCTTGAAGGGTTGGATGTCGTATGACAATCGACATTGTTGGTTGACACAAAGATCTCGTCCTTGGCGAAGC
>ML845756.1:36476-51705 GCA_009831015.1 Picea engelmannii | reverse complement strand
AATTGTATAATTATTGATAAAATGATTGATAGAAGATGATATTACATTCACCCTCATGACAATTTAATTATAGCATTGATTGGTCACGAGTGAAGAGGTACATGGCTCTTGGTTATTTATTTATTTAATTATATTATTATTATTATTATTATTATGTTCGTAGTTATGTTCGTTACAGTTAAGTTGGCTAAAATATTGCAAGTTACTACAAATAATATTCAAAGCACAAAGCTTGAGGATGAAAATGTTCAAATTTTTAAATATTTGAAGATTAATATGGATAAAATGTGTTGCATTCATATTTTTATGTTATAAATATGGATGACATGGATATTATTATTTGATATCCTTGAATGGACTCAAATAGTACAATAAATATGAATGCAAAAAAAAGTTTTTGTAGTTGTGGTACAAGAAAAACAAAATTATATTGCAAGATATATCTCTTACTAAGCAAAAAGGGCCCAAGGAAGCAAATTTAGAAGTCCTTGTATGGAAACAAATTGTAGCACCTAATGACACATCAGATGAAGATTCCTTGAATCAGAAGAATATCCTATAAAAGCACTTGAAGAAAATCCCCAAGAAAGGAAAATAGAAAGAAGAAGCTAATGAATCACATATTGAAGAGTCAATGAAAGAAGAATTAAGCGTTAAGGTTGATGTATATCATTGTTGGCCCTTGGTTATGGAAACAAACAAAGATCAAGGAAGAAAAGGTGAAATTCAAACTACGTGGAAGACACAGTGACTGTTACTGGGTCGAAGTGAGCAGAAGAGAAGAAAAGATGGAGTGAAGTGAGAGAAAGCAAGTCGTTGGAAGAGGAGGTCGAGGATGACAGATCAGCAAGGAAGATGGATCATGGACAATTTAGCAAGAGGAAAAAGCCACCGTTGGATGCTTTGGAGCACTGCATGAGAAGGAGGGAAAAACAGGCTGATGAAGCCCTGAAAACATGGGTCAAGTTGAACTAGGGTTTTGAGATCTTAGGTCTCAGCCTAAGGCTATTGGTGAGCTATTGTAATGTATAAATAAAGGTCAAGAGGACCTAGGATGGGTTAGAGAGAGAGAGAGAGAGAGAGAGAGAGATTTGATGAGGTGTGATTGTGTTATGAGGAGGGATTGCTATTGAGAGAGAGGTATTGTATTGTGAGAGAAGTATGTATTGTAAGATCTTCAGCTGGGTGCGAAGATCAACCCTACAGCTAGGTGCGTAGGGAGGGGAGAGAAAGAGAGAGAAGAAGAAGATCTGCTAGCTAAGAGCGCATACAAGAACTGTATGCTTCCATCTTAATATATTATAAAACACAGTTCTATGGAAATAGCCCTAGAGAGAGGGTGAACCACGTATATTTTGTGTTGTGTGTGATTGATGTTGTGTTCTTTATCATTTGATATATTGTTATTGTATTATTGTGTTAGATATGACATATAGTTGTGTGAAGTAGATTTAAGCTGGTAAATGATATCTAGATGTTGTGTTGTTCTTGTATTGGATCTACTTTGTATTCCCTTGGGTTGTAGACATATGTGTCATACAACCCCCCATAGGTACTTCGAGTGAGACTGCATCTTCCTCGCAGGTGTTGCTGAAAGGGCCGGTAGTTAGGGCTTGTTGGTGCGCTCTTGGAGCTGAACCCTGGGTCTGCCCCTGTGCCAAAAAATGGTTCCATTGTCGGGACAGGAATCTTCTTGAGGGAATGTCACGGTGGTTTCCATCAAAGACAGAGATTTAGAAGTGGATAGAGGATCAATAAAAGGACTTCATTGAAGCCTAGAATAAGAACCGTAATCTTAGTACAAAGGATTGGTTAGGAAGATATATCTTTACTGATATACACGAGATTTTCTTTGGAGGAATCCATCAGGAACTATATGAGTGGTTAGTTAGGTTAGCAGATACCCAGTTTGAGATTAGATCTAGACCTCCTGTGGTTTGGACGTCAATGCTGATCAAGAAGGTCAAGAGAGTAGATAACGTCGTATCACAAGCAGTAGATCACTGGTTTGATAGCACCATTGGAGGGTACATCACTGAGTTTGTTGTTGACAGGGTAGAATCATATAGCCAAGCCAAGAGATATTTCTTTAAGAGACCCAGAGGAAAATTTTTACACTTTTTTAAATTGAAGATCAAGATGCTATTACATGAGAAGAACATCTTGAAGATAGAGTAGTTGGTCGGATTGGAAAAGGATAATGTTCAAGAACTCAGATAGTGACAATGACACGGAGGTTGAACACACACACAGTGGGAGAACATTCAGAGAAGTTCCTCTTGCGAACCTATTTAAATAGATCTACGGGGATGAGGGTTTCTACAACAGATAAGAGACAGATATGATGGATGAAGAGCACTCAGAATCAGTTAGAGCAGAGGAAGGGGAAGATGAAAAACCTCATCGAGAAGAGCCAGAATCTTCAAGAACCACGCAGATTGTTGAAGTAAGTACTATTACTCCTCTTGTTGTTTCAACATCACTAAGCAATCAGAATAGTTAGAGTCACCAGAGTCCTTAGAGTACTATTACTAGCAGCTCAACATATACTTAGATAGGAAACCTAGGAAGATCCATGGAAGATGAGATGAGGCTCCCTGTCTTTAGGGGAGATGGATATGAAGATCCTGATCAACACTGGTTCCTATGTGAGGCCGTATGGAATATTAAGAATGTCATCGATGAAGCTGTTAAAAGAACTCAGTTTAGTACTACCCTAAGGGATCATGCGCTAAGTTGGTAGATGAATCTTGTCCAAGGACTTGCAAAACCTAAGCTGCTGAATGAGATCAAGAATGTGTTGATTGCAGAGTTCAAGAAATCCAAATCAGAGTCACAATGCATTACAGAGCTGAAAGAGATCAAGAAGAAGGTAGATGAACCTATTTGGGAATTCGATCAGAGGTTCAAGACCTTAACAGGCCAATTGACTTTTCAGATCCCAGATGAGAAGAACAAGGAATGGTTCATCGCTACTCTCTTACCACACATCAGAGTTCCTCTGATGCAATAGAATATTTCTTCACAGGCTGAGGCGTTGGAGATTGCCATGAAGCTAGAATCATCCCCTATGGGAGAATCCAGCTTAGGTATGAGTCAAATCTTGAGTCAACTAACTAGTTTGTCTCTGCAGGTCGAAGATATGAAGAAAGACAAGGGAAAAGATAAGAGGGAAGAAATCAGGTGTATCATGTGCAAATCAGAAGGCCATGAAAAGGAACATTGTCCCCTATTTCATGAATACTTGGCCTTTGGAGCTCTGAGTCCTTTGAAGCAAGTCACCCTACCTTGGTGCGAGGTATGCAGAAATAGACATCGCCCTCATGAGTGATATTACATGAAAACATATGTTCAGACACCCACAAATCTGTATTGCATGTTCTGTAAGTCGGTGGGGCATGATGATCAGGATTTTAGGGATTATGAACTCATGCATGAAAGGTTGAGGGATATATACAAAATTCAAGGCGAAGTACAACAAGAAGGAAACACTACGTAGTACAATTCTCTAGGAAGAGGAAACTTCAACCCTCGCGGTGGATTCAGAGGAAGAGGAGGAGGAGGAGGTATGGGTCAAGGTAGAGGAAAAATCATCTGTTACAACTACGTGCAACCAGGACACTTAGCAAGGGACTGTCAGAACCCTTGTACTACTTGCAGCTACTGTAGTTCATTCAAACATGTTATCGAAGATTTTCTTGTACTACTAGCCAAACTTCAGGAGAGACGAGGCCCTCAGTAGAACCTGCAAGTGCAACTGATATACGCTGAACCTCATGGAGAGGACCCGAGATTCACTATTATCACTAGAGGAGGCGCTATTACAGGAGAAGACAGAGTGACCCAAGGAAATGTTACAGAAGAATTACGAGTCAGGAGAGTTGTAGAAAAGACACAAACTTTTGATGCAAAGAAATAAAAACAAATGTTTGAAGAGGCAAGAAAATAATTTAGGAGAGACCAAGGTTCTTCATCGAAGACATGACTAGAAGTAAGAGAATGTGGAATGCATCTGGCATTCGATCAATCTACTCTGCCAAAAGAAGGAAAAGAGGTAAGAAAGATCATGGGATTCTTATATACTTGCATTAAGTTGATTCATGATGAAAGTGTTGTACATGAACTACAAAATTTAATCAGATAGGACAAGCTAGGAAAGATAGATCCCTTACTGAATAGAGCAGTACACCAAGTCTCTAAAAGGAGAAGGAAAAACAATGAACTACACTTAAATGCTCAAATTGGAGAGTATGATATATATTATGTGGTCCTCGACTTGGGGTCGAAGGTCAATGTCATGACAAAGAAGACCTGGGCACTGATGGGAAAACCTAAGTTGATCTATTCCCCTATCAGGCTCAGGATGGATAATCAACAAGCTTCCATCCCCTTTGGACGATTGGAACATGTCCCTGTGGACATTGATGGAGTAAGGATGTTTGCAAACTTCAAGGTGATTGAGATAGTTGATGACAACTGTCCTTACCCTGCACTGTTAGGAATCGATTGGGCTTTCAATAATTCCATTGTGGTTGATTTAAATAAAAGAAGAATGATGTTTGAAGGAGATGGCCTTAGGGTCATTACACCTTTGGATCCTGTTGAAGTTCAAAGATACACAAAACCCATCAAAGAAGAAGATCGTGCATACGAACTAGAAAACATATATAAACTAACAGCCATATATCAGGACTACATTAATCCTATGGAGGATGGGAACCTAAGTTAGCGAAGTGACAATGCATGTTCGTCAGAATCAGAAGAAGCACTAGAGAACTGGTAGAACAAAGTGTATGAAGTATCTACAAGGAGATGTGATATATTAACCAGAGAAGTTCATTGGATTGTTATCACAATAAGTAACTTGCCCACCTTTGATGGTCTGAATCAATTAGAAGCATTCTTTTTGGAATTTGAAGGAATTGTACCAACACAACAAATATTGTTGGCAATGGATGAGGCCTTGAAAGAAACACCAACAAGATGGTGGGGAACACACAAAAACAACATTACAGACTGGTTAAAATGTCGTACTTTGATGACAACGTGGTTCTCAGCACAAGTAGAAGGATGCAAAGTTAGGTACACATGTCAAAGTTGTTTGAAGGAACATGTGCAAAGTTGCGAGGAATATTGGAGAAACATTCCTCAAGAGAAGTGGTGCACAAATTCATTAACACGCTATACACAACCCCTATCAACTAGTATCTTCAAGAAGAATTGTGCCTCATCACTGCATATTGGGAAGGTATGACTCAAAACTTTGTAAATACCTTCTTATTCAAAATTCAATATCCTTCAGTAGATCAAGCATTGCAGATTGTAAGACAGAAAGTATTTGAGGAGGCATCTAGCCCCCCTTTGGAACAAGAAGAGGACGAATGGACTGCGCCTCTCCAGAAACTGCAAGGCTGTTACAACATCAATGCTGATGAAGACAATGATCCTAGGAAGGTGAACATCGCTAAAATAGAAGGCCAAAGAGACATAGAAGGACCAGGAGTGAAGCTACCTTTCATTGAACAACCGATAAATATCAAGAAAGTCAATATTGGAACAGAGGAAACAACGAAGCTTGCAAATGTAGGAGACTATTGGGATGATGCCACTATTGACAAGATCATAGAGTTACTACATGAATATCAAGACTTGTTTCCAACCAAGTTCACTGATATGAAGGGCATTAAGGGGCCTATGGGAGAGATGAGGATCCCTGTGAAACTAGATGCAAGGCCAATCAAACAGAGACCCTGTTTGCATGATCCATTCCCTACACCTTTTACTGATGAAGTGTTAGATAATGTAGGAGGCCAGGAGGTATATTATTTTATAGATGGATTTTCAGGATACCATTAGATCCGAATTTCCAAGGAAGATCACCATAAGACCACATTTTCAAAAGGATGGGGATCCTATCAGTATACAGTGATGTCGTTTGGATTAAAGAATGCCCCAGCCATATTTTCTAGGGTGGTGGTCGAAGCATTCAAAGAGTTTCTACATAAATTTCTAGAAGCATACTTTGATGATTGGACTGTTTTTAGTTTATTCAAAAACCATATTGAATGTCTAAGGCTAATGTTGGATAAATGCAAGCAGTGTCATATTTCCTTAAACTTGAAGAAGTGCATCTTCTTTTTACCTTTTGGAGTGTTGTTAGGTCATATTGTATGCAAGCAGGGATTGTTGGTAGATCCATCTATGATTTCCATTATAGTTGATCTACCCCCTCCTACTTTAGTCAAACAACTACACACTATGTTGGGACATACTGGATACTACAGGAACTTAATTAAATGCTATGCACAAATCACAACACCCATGGAGAATATTTTGAAGAAAGACTGTCAGTTTCATTGGACAAAAGAATGTTAGCAGAGCTTCAACATGCTGAAACAGAAAATGGTTACTATGCATATCCTGGTTTTTTCAGATTGGAGAAAGGAATTCCATGTACATGTCGATGCATATTCTATTGCATTAGGAGTTGTGTTAGCACAACCGGGAACATGAGACATCGACCACCTGTTAGCCTTTGCTAGCAGGAAGATATCAAAAACTGAGATTAATTACACCACCACTGAGAGGGAAGGGTTATCCATGGTCTATGCGTTGTAGAATTTCTACCACTACTTGTTGGGAGGACACTTTAAAATGTTTAACGATCACTCTGTGCTAAAATACCTAGTCAACAAGCCAGTGTTGGGGGAGAGAATATGTAGATGGCTTCTGCTGTTTCAGGAATATGATTTTGAGATCATGGTTAAGCTAACAAGAATGAACAAAGGTCCTAACTACTTGTCAAGGTTGGAACATCAAGAAGAGCCAACTAGTTTGGAGGATACACTGCAGGATGAAAAGATGCTGGCCATTAGAAAGATTGATGATCACTTCACAGAGATAGTACAGTTCCTATCAACAGGAATGACACTTAGTGAATATACAGTCACCTAGAAGAAACATCTGGTAGTGCGCATTGCAGACTTTTCACTTATAGTTGGACAACTATACAAAATGGGACTTGATGAGATATTGAGGAGGTGTGTTATGGAGACATAACGACCATTGATCCTCATCGAAGCTCATGAAGGCATCGCAGGAGGACACTATGCAGGGAAAGAAACCACACATAAGGTTCTAAGAGCTGGCCTTTGGTGGCCTACCTTACACAGAGATGTTAAGGACTATTACAGAGCCTGTGATGTATGCCAAAGAGTTGGGAAACCATCCAGAAGAGATGAAATTCCTTTAGCACCATAGTTGACCCGACAAGAATTTGAGAAATGGGCCATTGACTTCGCGGGACCTATAAACCCACCAAGAAATTCCACAGGAGCAAGGTACATAATCACTATGACGGAGTACTTGACCAGATGGGCCGAAGCAAGAGCAGTTAAGGACTGTAGTGTAACTACAGATGTGCGCTTCATATTTGACGACATCGTAACTAGGTTTGGATGCCCAAAAATCCTTATGAGCAATCAAGGCACACATTTCATCAATAAGACCGTTAAATCCTTGACTAAGGAATTTGTAGTCCATCACCAGAAGATCACACCATACCATCCACAAGCAAATGGGACAGTTGAAGCATTCAACAAGATCTTGGAGACAGCGCTGACAAATATTTGTAGTGTGAACAGGGATGACTGAGATTTAAGAGTACCAACAGTACTATGGGCCTATAGAACCACTTGCAAAAAGATAACAATGCAGACCCCTTTTAAGTTGGTTTATGGTCTCGAATCCATTGTCCCAATGGAATATTTGGTCCCAAGATTAAGAATCATTTCCTTTACAGATATTGATGACATTGGCGTTGTTCAATCGAGGCTCACGCAGTTGGTCAAACTAGAAGAAGATCGATTTATTGCAAGATTTCATCAGTAGGTACATAAGGAACGAGAGAAGGCCTACCATGACAAACACATCAAGAAGAAGGAATTTAAGCAAGGTGATTCGGTATTGGTATATGACAGTAAGTTCATGAAGCATCCAGGGAATTTCAGAATGCATTGGCTTGGGCCATATGAGATTTCCTATGTTATAGAAGAGGGAGCTGCATAGTTGAAGACTTTGAATGGAGAATGAACAGAAGGTTTGGTGAACGGGAGTGGGCTGAAGTTGTAATATGACAACCATATGCCTCATAGATCTAGGTAAAAGCATAAGGAAAAGGGTCTAGATACCAGGTGCAGCTGAAAATGGGTACCAGACACCGAAAAGACAATCTACACAAGGAAGGAAGGGTGGAACAGAGATGAAAGTAAAGGCTTCCCTACACAGTTTGAAGTCGAAGTAAAATAGAAAGATCAGATTTGAAGTGCCTCAATATGAGTCACAGGTGAGTGTTAGGGGCTTGTTGACCCTTGGTTATGGAAACAAGAAAATATCAAGGAAGAAAAGGTGAAATGCAAACTGCGCAGAAGACACTGTGATTGTTACTGGGTCGAAGTGAGAAGAAGAGAAGAAAAGATGGAGTGAAGTGAGAGAAAGAAAGTCGTTGGATGAGGAGATCAAGGATGAAAGATTAGTAAGGAATATGAATCATGGACAATTCCGCAAGCAGAAAAATCCACCATTGGATGCTTTGGAGCACCGCACGAGAAGGAGGGAAAGACAGGCTAGTGAAGCCCTGAAAAACGTGGGTCAAGTTGACCTAGGGTTTTGGTATCTAAGGTTTTGAGAGCTTAGGTCTTGGCCTAAGGCTGTCGATGATCTATTGTAATGTATAAATAAAGGTCAAGAGGACCTGGGATGGGTTAGAGAGAGAGAGATGAGATGAGGTGAGATTGTGTTATGAGGAGGGATTGCTATTGAGAGAGAGGTATTGTATTGTGAGAGCAGTCTGTATTGTAATATCTTCAGATGGGTGTGAAGATCAACCCTGCAGGTGGGTGCGTAGAGAGGGGAGAGAAAGAGAGAGAAGAAGAAGAAGATCTGCTAACTAAGAGCACAGACAAGAACTGTTACTTCCATCTTAATATATTATAAAGCACAATTATGTGGACGTAGCCCTAGAGAGAGGGTGAACCATGTATATATTGTGTTGTGTGTGATTGATGTTGTGTTCTTTATCATTTGATATACTGTTATTGTATTACTGTGTTAGATCTGACATATAGTTGTGTGAAGTAGATCTAAGTTGGTAAATGATATCTAGATGTTGTGTTGTTCTTGCATTGGATCCACTTTGCATTCCCTTCAGTTGTAGACATCTGTGTCTTGCAACCCCCCATATCTACTTCAGGTGAGACTGCATTTTCCTTGCAGGTGTTACCAAAAGGGCTAGTAGTTAGGGCTTGTTGGTGCGCTCTTGGAGTTGAACCCTGGGCTTGCCCCTGTTCCAACAATCACCACCCACACCACACATAGAAACAAAATTTATCAAGGCAAGGACATGATCATCAAAAAAATTACTATGGATCAACATGGAACCAAAGAAGAAACCAATGTGTGTTGAAATTACTAAGACAACTGAGAGGGGGGGTGAATTAGTTGTTACTATGCTTAAACAATTTTAAGTCAATTAAACCATTTTTAATCTTTCTCCAAGTGACCATCAATATTATACAACACATGAACAACATAAATAATGAGCATCAATCACACATAAGATATACACAGAGACATATTTTCACGAGGAAACCCGCAAAGGGAGAAAACCTCTTCTTCTTTGAAATGATAGGCAGTCTTTTAAGTTTTGTACATCATCTATAGTTGAGCACCAACTCAAAGTGAAGCTACTACCTCTGTTTTACAAGCTCCAACTTGTTTGAGAGCACCAACTCTTTGGTTTCTCTAGCACCCACTAGAAGGAAGCACCAACTCCCTGAGTGCTCCAACACCGACTGGATGGAAGCACCTACTTCCACTTATACAAGCACCAACCCCTTGAAGAACATCCAACTTCTTTAACATCCTTTCTCCCCCTTTGAAATCAATGTCAAAGAAGAAACACGCTCCCCCTAAGCTATTGCAGTACATGTCGAGTGTATCAGATATTCAACCAACACAAACTCCCCCTGACAAGATGGACCCTCTTAGTTTGACAGTGAGATCACGCCCAACTTTTGGCAAAGATATCCAAAAGTTGTCACTGCTAACGATTTAGTAAAGATATCAACTATCTATTCTGTGGAAGGTATATAATTCACCTGAACAATTCTATTTGTAACTTGTTCTCTGAGAAAATGGTATTTATTTGGTCTGTTCTTAGATTTTGAATGAAGTACAAGATTCTTAGAGAGACTGATGGCACTGGTGTTATCACAATGAAGTGAAATGGGATCAGTGTAATTTACCTTCAAATCTTCAAGATTTTGTATCATCCATAAAATTTGTGTGCAACAAGTAGCCACAGCAATGTATTCTACCTCTGTAGTTGATAATGAAATGGATCCTTTCTTTTTACTAAGCTATGCTACTAATGAGTCACCCATGAAGAATGCTCCTCCACTGGTGATTTTTCTCTCATCAACATAGTTTGCCCAATCAACATATGAATAAGAAGTTAGCTGAAAGTTCTGATTTCTGGGATACCACAGACTGTAATTCATTGTGCCCTTCAAGTATTTGAATATTCTTGTTACTGCTACTATATGACTTTGTTTATGATTAGATTGATAGCAACCTACCATTCCAACAGTTTGCATTATATCAAGATGGGAAGCTGTGATGTATATAAGACTGCCTATCTTTGATCGGTATGTACTTTGATCAACATTGGGTGAAATATCATCTTTACTGAGCTTGCAACCAACCACCATAGGTGTACTAACAGGAGAAGAATCTTCCATCTGAAATTTCTTCAATATCTCTTTCAAATATTTTTCTTGTGAGATAAATATTCCTGCAGAAATTTGTTTAACTTGTAGGCCAAGAAAGTATGATACTTATCCTATCATGGACATCTCAAACTCTATTTGCATAGAGTTAGAAAACCACTGGATGGAGGGTTCATTAGTACAGCCAAAAATAATACCATCTACATAAACCAAAACAACTAGTAAATTATCACCTTCAGACTTAATGTAGAGATTTTTGTCAACAATACCTTTCTTGAATCCTTTATCTTGTAAGAATTTTTCCAATCTATAATACCAAGCTCGTGGTGCTTGTTTCAGTCCATATAGATCCTTCTTCAGCTTACAGACATAGTTAGGATTATCTATCAATTTGAATCCTTCAGGTTGCTCCATATATACTTCTTCCTCTAGATCTCCATTAAGAAATGTTGACTTAACATCCTTTTGATACACTTTAAAGTTCTTATGATATGAATATGCAAGAAACATTCTGATAGTGATAGCTTCCAATCTTGCCACTGGTGCAAAAATTTCATCAAAATCCTGACCTTCAACTTGTGCATACCCTTTACAGACCAATCTGGCTTTATTTCTAACAACTTGTCTTTTTTCATTCATTTTATTTTTGAACATCCATTTGGAACCTATTACATTCTTGTCTTCAGGTCTAGAAACAAGCTCCCAAGTATTGTTCTTCTCAATCTGATCAAGCTCTTCATTCATAACTCTAATCCAATCATCATGCTAGCTAGCTTCATCAAAAAAATTTGGTTTAGTCATAGATAAAAAGGAAACATGAGATTATTCTGAGTCTTTAATCAATTTCCTTCTTTTCTGAACTCCTTTATTTATATCTCCAATTATCTGATTTTCAGGATGATTCTTTCTAACAATTCTAAGAGGTGATTTTGCTTCTTTCTGCTGATTTGTGTTAGCCGAAGTATTAGTATCTTCATCTGATTCAGATTCTTGTCTTTCTAATCCTTGGACCTGTTTATCTTTGTTTTCAATTATATCTTTTGTGCTTGGTTCAACACTGCTTACATTTTGTACCGGGATTTCTTCATCCATTTTTATGTCGATACAATCAACCAATTTATGAAGCCTCTTATTGTAGCATCTATAACCTTTACTGCTTGTAGCATACCCTAAGAATATACCTTCATCATCCTTGTCATCATATTTGCCAATATTTTCATCATTATTCTTGATATAACATTTACTTCCAAAGACTTTAAAATGTTTGGTTGAAGCAGGTCTTCCAAACCATAATTCATAAGGAGTCTTGTCACTGTCTAACCTTAGATGAGCTTTGTTCAGGATATGAATAGTTGTATGTATTGCTTCCACCCAATATGTCTGAGGTATATTCCTTTCATTCATCATTTATCTTTCCATTTGTTGTACTGATCTATTCTGCCTCTCAACAACTCCATTTTGTTGTGGAGTCCTTGGAATTGTATACTCTCTTTTGATTCCATGTTTATCACAGAACTCCTTGAAGTTCCATGAGTTAAATTCTCCTCTATCAGACCTCACTACCTTCAATATTCTTCCTGTTTGATTCTCAGTCAGAGCCTTAAACACTTTGAATTTTTCAAATGCTTCATATTTTTCCTTCAAAAAGGCAACCCGTGTTAGTCTAGAATAATCATCAATAATCTGTTGGAAGATTGGTTGTTGTCATTGATGTCAACCCTAGTCATGGGTTTTGGACCGCAAGATTGATGAAGGTATTTGGACATGAAGGAAAATGAACATGTAGACACAACACCCATGGATGGATAGTATACATCATGTTGTTTTCGGTGGTATGTGGCATGTCACGTGGATCCTCATGGTTGAGGAGAAATGAATTTTTGAAGATGACAAAGTGAATTGTACATGTAGGCCCTGAAGATAATTACAGAAAAGAATTACAAAATAAGAAAGTGTTAGGTCGGCCCTAATGTTAAAAGGAAGTGACATAAATGGTATAAATAAACATCATTATACATTCATTTGATACAAGTCAAATTTCAAAGGGAATCAGAAGTAAAAGAAGGCCGGATTTCAAGGGAGGATGAGGTCTTTTGGTGATGTGTTCTAAGGTATGTTATTTTCAAGTCATCTTAACATTTTTGCTATAACTTTTTTTCTAGAACTATTCAGATGGTGAAATATCTATGGTATTGAGAAGACATATCAATTTACCTTTGATAAAAATTTCAGCTCTTGATTCGCTATAATTATGGAGATACAGTCTGTGGAAGATAGGGTTTGTGACCAGTCCTGAAGCTAGTCAATAAACAGGTGTTTCGGGTAAAAAAATCATAACTTCTTCATACAAAATCCAAATAAAGTGGGACCACTTCCATTGGAAAGATTACAGACTTTAGTTTCTTTTGTGAGAGTTTCAGAATCGGATGTTAAATACCGAGCATGGGGCATGCTATACAAGTTGGGTCTTCTGAACAGACCATAATTGAATAAAGTCTATCATTCTTTCTATAACCTCTTTTTGGGGAGGATTAGAGTGAAAATTGGAGGAGTTTCAGAGAATACATTGAGTAATATTATATATAGGATCAGAGTACTCCAAGAATTGAAGAATTGCAGAAATTGAAGAAGTCTTAGGAAGCATTATCAGGTTCTATGTGATGATTGTTTGATGGTGATGATTTAATGTAAAGTTTTATTATCTCTCATATATTCTTGGGTGGAAGGAAGGGGCAAGTATGGAGAGTTCAAATATCTCTTGATATTGGAGGATTTTATCTTCCTCTTGGATGTTTATCCCTCCCTTTGCATTTGGAAGCTGTAGCTACCTTTGGAAGTCATTACTTCCCTTGAACAATAACTATTGATTATTTTTCATATATTGTGCATGGTGTATTGTGGTGTATTGGTGTAACTCTTATATTGTTGTTCATTTCTCATTGTATATAGTTGAATGGTTTAAGTATATGTTGAAAAATGTTTTAAATTGTACTTGATATTAATTCACCCCCCTCTCAGTATCAACAATTGGTATCAGAGCAGGTTGCCTTCAGAACAGTTTAACCACTGGAAGGAAAATCCTGAGCAGAGATGGATGACCATGAGCACATTTCAAATGGGACTCAAAAATTTGATGGAAGAAATTATGCATATTGGAGTGATAGAGTGAAAAATTACCTAACGGCTTTGGGAGTAGACATTTGTTACTCAGTTGTAAATGGCTATGTAATCCCAAGTAATTCTCCAACCAATCCAAATGAGAAGAAGATTATGAGTTGTAATTCAAAAGCCAGACATGTTATTCTATCAACATTGGCACCAACCATTGCTAGCAAAGTGATGGGATGCGATACTGCTAAAGAGGTATGGGACAAACTCAAGAATATCTATGAAGGTGATCCAAAAGTTAAGCAGGTCAAGCTTCAATGACATAGAGCAGAATTCGAAAATTTGAAGATGAATGAAAAGGAAGATATTGCAACCTATCTTCTTAGAGTTGATGAAGTTGTTAATGCTATTATAGGATTAGGTGAATAGCTCGATGAATCATTTGTTGTACAAAAAGTGTTGAGATCACTTCTCTTGAAGTATGATGCTAAGGTCTCCGCCATTGAATAAACTAGGGAGTTGACCAAAATGATAATGGATGAATTACATGGGACTCTTATGGCATATGAAATGAGAACAGGTACAGAAAGTGACCAGACAAACAATGAAGCAGCCTTTAAAGCCATAAAGAAGACAAAAGACAAGGATAATGACCTTGATGAAGAAATAGCAAATTTCGTAAGAAGGTTCCAGAAAGGAAGTGGAAGATACAAAGGTAAGTCTCCTCTCAAATGCTTTAATCGTGGTAGAATAGGACATATTGTTGAAAACTGTTACTATAAAAAGAGAAGTCTCAACAATAAAAAGAGCTTCTACTCCAAGGATAATGACATCTCCTCAGATGAGAGTGATGAAGAAGATAATGATGGAGGAGAAGTCCTCTTCATAACCCAAGAAACCCAGGATGATGATCATAAGAATTTTAAAGAAGAAGAAATCATTTGTGAAGAAGATTCAAATGAAGAAACCAACCTTGATTCCTTTTGGGGATACAAAGACAATGCGGAGAGTGAACAAGAAGATGAGAATCTTGAAAAGTTGAAGCATGTTGAAACTGAAAAATAGCAATCTTAGAAACACAAACATAATACTAAAAGGTGAATTGAGTAGTTGTGAAGAAGATAATTACAAGCTTGAAAAGACCATTAATAGCTTGAAGGAACAACTAGAAGATTATGAGAAATTGAAAGCAGAATTGGATCACACAAAAGGGGAGCTACTATTGACAACAAAAAAGTTGAAGAAGTTCGAAAAAAGCACTGAAAAATTAGATGATATCCTTAGCAGTCAAAGATCTCCAAATGACAAGACAAGACTAGGATACAATGACAGTT
>ML845756.1:0-24945 GCA_009831015.1 Picea engelmannii | reverse complement strand
TTCCACGTAAAACACTGGTGTACTGTGTATGTGTGTGATTGTTTATTTCTTACTTCTCATTATTGGATAATAATTTTACATTGATATAACATTTGAAGAAAAAGGATTATAATTACGCTATTACTGATTCACCCCCCCTCTCAATAATCCAACACCTTCTTGGTGGCTGATTTTCTTTCTTTGTTTTTGCAGAATGGTTGTTGTCAATGATTGTAGATTTAACAAACTTGATGTGTTCCATATTACTTGGATGATCACTACTTGATCCTTCTTCATACCCCAAGCCAGCTTTCAACTTTGGATTCCTTTGTTGATTTAGAATGGAAGTTAGTTCTTCTGAGACTTTAATACTTGGCAGGTTTTGGTGATATAATACCTTAAACTTCTCCATTTTCTTTATGGTTTTTACTATCTCTTCTTATAAGGCTTCACACCTCGCTTTCTTCTCTGACAACTATTGTTTCAATATGTATTCTATTTTATTTTCCTCTTCTAACTCCACTTTTAGTAAAGAAAAAATTTCATCACGTTTTTCAACATTCATTTTAAACTACATCAACAACTGTTTTTGTTTTCTCTTCTTACATCTGAGTTTGTCAATCTCTTCCAAAGCACTGATTAATTCACCTTCCATATCCACCACAGCTTATTCATTATCCATTTCACCTCATGTGTGTTCATCATCAAGATCTCCCATATCCATAAGCATAAAATCATTCACTTTGTCTTCACATTATGAATCACTATCTATGTCTTCTGAGGAGTTTTCATTGTTTGCACACAAACTTTTCTTTTTACTATATTTCTTGAATTTGTACTTCTTTTCATCATCAGAGTTCTGGTCCTTTTTTTGGTGGGGACACTTAGATGCAAAGTGACCTATCTTACCATAGTTAAAGAATTTGAAGGGAATCTTGCCTTGATGTTTTCCTGATCCTTTATTTAACCTTCTCACAAATTTTGCCTCAATATCATCTAAATCTGAATCATTATTCTTGTCTTCTTTAAAAGATGCTTCTCTAGTAATGGATTTATTTTTGTTGATTCTCATTTCATATGCAGTTAGTGTTTCTAGGAGTTGATCAATGGACAGGTTCTTAAGTTCATTTAGTTCTTCTATTGCAGAGACTTTTGGATTAAATTTATCAAGCAGAGATCTTAAAATCTTCTGAACCAAAAATTATTCTTCAATCTTCTCACCAAGACCCTTCATGGCATTCACAAGTTCTTCAACTCTTAAACAATACTTGCTAACTATTTCATCTTCATTCATCTTTAGTTGTTCAAAATTCAATCTATATGTTTGAAGTTTGGCATCTTTTACTTTCTCATTTCCTTCATAACTGCTAACAAGTTTATCCCACATAGCTTTAGTAGTTTCAAGATGCATCACCTTTACAAATTTAGCTTCAGCAAGTCCATTCAAGATAGAATTCATTCCCTTAGCATTAAAGCTAAACTCTAACTTATCATCTTTGGAGGCTAGCACAACAGGCTTTGTATATCCAGTCTCTACTACATCCCAAACATCAACACCTAAGGCCATTAAGTATGTTCTCATTCTAACCTTCCAGAAGGAAAATTTTGTTCCATCAAACAGAAGAGGCTTAGTGGTTGAAGTCCCTTCATGATTTGTCATGTTTAAGCTTACAGATCTACCTTGTATAAAAGGAACCCGCTATGATACCAATTTTTGAAATTACTAAGACAACTAAGAGGGGGGGTGAATCAGTTGTTACTGTGCTTAAACAATTTTAAGTCAATTAAACCATTTTTAATCTTTCTCCAAGTGACCATCAATATTATACAACATATGAAAAACATAAATAATGAGCATTAGTCACACATAAGATATACACAAAGACATATTTTCACGAGGAAACCCATAAAGGAAGAAAACCTCTTCTTCTTCGAAATGATAGACAGTCTTTTAAGTTCAGTGCATCATCTATAGTTGAGCACCAACTCAATGTGAGGATACTACCTCTATTTTACAAGCTCCAACTTGTTTGAGAGCACCAACTCTCTATTTTCTATAGCACCCACTAGAAGGAAGCACCAATTCCCTGAGTGTTCCATCACTGACTGGATGGAAGCACCTACTTCCACTTATACAAGCACCAACTTGCATACATAAAACTCTGTGTTTTCCCAAGCACCACCTTGCCACCCTATTTTCTAGCCACAACTATATGGAAGCTACAACTCCCAATATTCAAGAATCAACTTGAATACCAGAGGACCACAGTCCTCCCTAGCACCACCCTACCTCCCTGATTATAAATAAATGACTGAATAACCAACAATACAGATATATAAATTATTACCACTTCTTCACTGTTCTACAATTCCTTCTTCTCTGTTCATACTTGGCTTGACTTGCTGTCTCTTTCTTTCTGTTCTTTCTCTGTCCTTCTCATGCTTCTTTGATATGTGCACATTCTTCTCTCTTCACCTTTTCTGTTCTATTCATCTTCTGTTCCTTATCTCTGAGCTTTCTTCACACTGCGCATACTGTAATTTTACCCTTCTACAGTTCAACTCATTTTTTAGTTAGAACATCCATGCTTACACATTCACTACATCTCTCCTTTTACACACACCAGCCTCATCAGTTATACCTCAAATCTCCTTGGGCAAAGACAAAAAATGTCTCAGCAACTAAATCGCCAACCGATCAAGAACCATGATTCGATTTTTTGCTAATTGAATCATAACTGAATAGTTAATCGTAAAGATCAATAGTATCCCTTCGATCAAATTTTGAATTAACAAGCACCATTGGATTAAATCCGCAAGGTCTTGCGTTTATCCCATATGCCCACTGGTTGTGACCATGGGCCTGATCAAAATGCGTTTTGCATTTTGCATTTCGACAATCCTGTGTTGAAGGGTCTCGACACTCCAAGTTACGATCCCTGAAATGGAGCTTAGCTTCGTGCAAGCTCCTCCCTCTCATATGACCATCGGTAGTGACCACAGCCTAAGCCAAAAGGCGTTTCGCAAATTTGCATATCAACATTCCTGTGATGAAAGGTCTCGACACTCCATGTCGCAAACTCTGAAATGGAGCTAGGCTTCTCTAGCTCTTCTCTCCAGCCCTCGACGATGTGACCACGAGATAAGACCACTGGCTAGTCCTTTGAGTGCTTCTTTCTTCAAATCAATGATCCACAACTTTGATGATTCGACGGTCCAAATATTTTCATGATTTTTCATATGGCGAGTTCAAAGTGTAAGAGAACCTCCTTCCTTTGACTTTCCAGTCAGAAAAAAGATGATTTGTCATCACGTGTCTTCTGGATTCAACAACTAAGATTTTATCGCGATTTCGCAAATTCACGGGCCTTCGTCATGCCTGATCAATTGTCCATGATCTCCCTTTGATCAACGACTCAGATTAAATCGTGGTTTCTCATTTCGCGATTTCAAAGGATAGAGCACCTCCTTTCTTTGACTTTCCAGTCAGCGAAATGCCAATCGCTCGTCATGTGTCCTACATGAAGATGGATGGTCCTCCTACTTTCGGGATTTTGTAGGCCTGCTTCATCTTGTATGTAAAGATCATGCTCCTTCTTATGGATCCAACGACAGTCGGTCTTCGAGCTCAGATCTAATGCCTAAGATCTATTCTCTTCTACTGCACGTTACTCCTATCTGAATTCAGATCTGACGGTCATCGAGGATTCTGAATGAGATCCAACGACCACCGTTTCTCTTCATAGTTGATCTTGCCATTGCCATACTATCATCGCTCTGTTGATCATGCTGATCTTTGCCATCAATGACAAACATGCATACTCTGCCTCTGTCTGATAACATGCCAACAATGTGGATGCACATGGAGGACTAAAATCAATGCAAGGATATATCAAAGTAGCATGACAAAGACATGGATCCCAAGAAGAAACTAGAATCAAGATCAAGGAAATACTAGAATTGGATCCCATGTCCACATTTCACTAAGATGGATTGATTCATGTGCATGGTACCAACTAAATAAATTGCTTAGTAGGTCATATCATATGACTTCTTCCCATGTTTTGAGGAAACAATATGCCAAGGGGGATGAAATATAGTGTACCTAGGGAGGATCATATGGGGTACCTAGGAAGGTACCCAAGGAGATAATTAATGTAATGTGGCCATAATAATGAATAGGCCCATTATGTAATTAAAAGAAAATAATATAATAATAAAGGGTATTTGGCATAGACCCCTAGGAACACTCAGTATAAAGTATAAATACACATTTGTATCATTGTATTATAGATTTGTTGGATTGTATTGTTTTGTAGAAAGCATGGCTTATGGATTGATTCCTTCCATAAGGAGTATTTGATGGTGTTACTGTTACGAATAATTCCCCCTATGGTTAGGTGGAATATCCCTTATATTACAGACCCCTATACTAAGACATAAACATTACAAGTGGACACTAACATTCCCATAAACTCATTTTATCCATCGAAAAAGAGAGAAGGAGAGGAGGTATGAAGTACCTTGTTTATGAAGTTTGTCCTAGTCGCTCCAATCCATGAGCTTGATCCTCACTCCCGACGCAAATTGGTACCTGTAATGGAAAACAAAAGAGAAACAACTATCTCCTACTTTAATGGATTAGAAAAAATAAATTCATCTATGTGGATTTAAATCAACAATAGACAAGCATATGCAGACACAATCTTGAAGGAAATAGGCCAAGTATATTAATGAGAATTTAGAAGAGAAAACTTAAAATATTCAGATGATTCCATAGCATCCTCCCCAAGTTCTCCTTGTCCAAACCTTGCTCAAAATATCCACTATCAAAATAATAATACTTTCACTGATTTTCTCCCTCCTTTGACCATGGAAATGCCTACATTTACAGGCTTTTGAGAGGCTCAACCACCTTGATAATTTTTGAAATTGGTTGAGGATATGGCTCAAAAAGTTATGATTTTCTCCTTATATAGAGCCATGGAGTCATATTTGAGCCAAATCAACCCAATCCATCTGTAGTTGTCCCTTAGAAGAAGGTGGGATTTCTCCAAGATCCCCTCCAACTAACATAGTGCACCCTTAAAGTGGTAGATAGGGTGCCATGGTGGCCCCTTAACATGGTCAAGGGTGCATTGGCATGCCCTAAGTATGGGAAAGGGCACGCCAGTCTTCCAAAAATTCTAAAAAGTGACAACATCTCGAGGAAAAAAACTTTTTTGACTATCAAATGATGGGACTTCTTCTTATAACATGCTTTAGGGGTTGTGACAAGTGTTTTTATGGTGTCATTCGAGATGTGATACTTAGGAAAAGTGAATGTGACACTTACAACACTTTGTGACACTCATGACAATAAAAGTGCGACGCCTGCAACACTTATGATACAATGTCGAAGTGTGGAATTTTGACGTGTAACATATTCCCCCCCAAAGTGTGAAGTCAGAAGAGGAATGTTGATGGCCGAAACACTTTGTAGATTCTTTGAAGCAAGGGTGTGGAGTTGGAGACCCTGGTAGAAGCTGCAAACAACCATCAAACAATATTAATATATGTTTCATCTGTGAGGCAGGCATACCTATGCTCGGAATAAAAGTGACTCAAATCATGGCCACCAAGAAATACACCATGGATCCATAATGATATTAACTAAGGATATGACCACCAAATATACAATGTGGATCCATCCCTCTATGAAATGAATTGATCATAGCCATAAAAGAGTACACCGTAGAGCTATGATATGATAAGAACATAGCCACGAACCAATACCAGTTGAATCCATGTTACAATATATATAGTAGTCATATGATATCCATCACAACCTAGGTAAAACACAAATTAATATGAGTACTCAATCCAGGGTCTTCATCTCGATCCCATAACAATATGATTATGTCCATGTGAATGAATGATTTGATGTTGAACATGGCAGAAACCGCTTGATTACTGGTCATTGAGGTATACCATTAACAAGAGAAAGATAAATCATCATTGATGTCAATGACTCTCAAGGTATTTTAAGTACAATCCAACGAATGTGAATAATGAGATGAAGTCGAACATTCATGAAATCAGTGGGTCGAGGGTCATTGATGTATACCCACTTTCGAATGCGAGGAGGCCTTCCTTTGAGGCATGCAGGTCCCAAGGTATTGTTGTGTTTCTAAGTCTAATTCTTGGGTAATTTTCTGAAGTCGATAGGAAAAGAATCGCCGAAAAAGGGAATTGATGTATTCCCCATCAATCGACATGAAAATCGTCATAGGAAAGTGATATGGCATGGTAAATAAAAAATGGATTGACATGGGTATGGAAACTAATAATATTGTAGATGGATGACTTGAAGTGAAGACTTCCATTGAACACTAAGGTATGACATAAGACTTGGCAGCATAGACTCAGAGTGGAACAAAACATGATGCGACAATTTCCAGGGAATTCTTCGGACGGGAAAAAGGAGTAAGAGGTGTAAGGTACCAGGTCTATGATATTAGCAGAAAAGATAAATAATATAGAGAATAACACTGTAATATAAACATAATATGGAAATACTGCAGAGATAACAACAGAACACATTTTTTTATGGAACCACAACACTAGAATTATACCTTTATTTATAGGAAACAATGTCCACTTGTCTCTTCGAGGGGGAAACCTCCAGCAAAGCAGATCTCTATTACAATAATTCTTCAAGACAAAACTTCGCATACCCTCTACTCCTATTTATACTAAATCTATCTATCCAAAAGAACAATCTAGAGGAAGATCAATCTATAAGAGAAAGATTCTATTAGGTCTTATCACATTTGACTTATTCTTCCTTATTGCTAGGCCTTATTAATATTGTCCTTTATAACATGGAAATATATTATTCTACCTACGTGAGGGGTTAGGGAGGTTAGGTCCCTAACAATACGACTCATAGGATTGGTTCAATGCAGAGATAAACATATTATCCAAGTGTATGGTAAGGTGTGAACAACTGATGTGTTCAAGGGTGACAATAAGAGTTGCCTTAAAATATCTCAAGAAACCTAACCCACTTCCTTCAATTTCACCCCCATCGAGATAGATAAATACCTCTTTTTTGTTTAACCAGCTCAAGGAGGATAACATGTGTTCGGTATAACTCACCTTTGGTAATTTCCTCTTCCTTTGTTTAATGATCTAGAAGAAGTAAGGGTTCGTTCCCAGATAATCCCTCGAGTGAATAGTTTTACGAGTCTAGAGAAGGAAAATTTGGTTGTTTTTCATGTTTAGGGAGTTTGAAAAGAACTTAAAGAAAACTATATGGGTGTTATTTTTCGTAGTTTTAGTCTCTAAGGCTTGAAAAAACATAAAATAATATGACGAAGAACTCTTCTAGTCGAGATTGACTAGAGCATTCATTTTGCGTAGTTAGTCTGTTGGGACCAGAAAAGGGTTAAACTATCGCCCATCAACCGAATCTTCATATTTTAACGAGCTTGAAGTATGGCGAAGTTTGATCGAAGGGATTACAGGGTCACAAAATGATTCTGCTTGGTATGTACCTTCATAAACAAATCATCCTGGGAAAAAAATGTTAGCAATTCCTTTAAAAATTGACGATAATTGCAAAAACCCAAATAATAGACAATATTAATGTGAAAAGGGTTAGATAAAACTAGTTTGCAAATGGTAAAAAGTCATTTTGGGTAAGAATTTAGTTCATTTTCACCTTTCACTTGCAATATCTCTTTTCTCTTGAGTTTTTTCCCATGAAGGAGTGGTTTTCTAGCCTTGATTACGAGAGCCACAAGCCATCATTCTTCATTTCATATAGACCAGATTGGTAGTCTATTCCCCCTCTTCGTTTTCCATGGTTTCATTTTTCATTTGGATGCTTGTTTCATTGGTTTTGGGATCTTTAGGAGACCCCTTGGCACCTTACTGAACTTGCGCACCCCTAAGTTATCAAGGGACATGCGAGTTCATATCTTGGAACCCTGGTGTCCCTTTTAATGGCATGCCAATGCTCTATAATATTCTAGGAGAGCACGTCGAGTGCAAAACACAAATTTTTCTTTGTGTTGACCTCTGAAAAAGCATTTTCTCTTTTTGGGATTTTGGCTAATGCATTTTTTTGTTGATTTGCAGGGTTTCATTCACCAAAATGTTTGAATGGAAGGAAAGAGAGCATGAAATCGATGATATGGACTCCTTACAAGACCCTTAAGCAAGGGAAGTTCTCCGGAACTACAGGCTGTTGAAATATTTCAAGATACAAAACATACGAAAGGAAATACTTCTCTTGAGTATCTGATTGGATTGTGGGACAGTGACAAGTAGGCCTTCCGAGTGAGTTCTCACATGTTGGAGATTGAAATTAAGGATGTGTATTTTTTGACGGGGCTATTGAGAAGAGGGGAACCCATCATCCTATCTGGCCATCAGACCATGCCACTAGAGACATATGAGTATATAACATAGTTTTGTTTGCCAGGATCACACAAAGAAAGTGGAAGGATCGTGATTACAGATGTCAAGGATATTCCTCTATGAGATATCCTCTTTACTATCACCAAACTGGAAGGAATCACCAGTCTCCATCTTTCTTCCAAATCATAGATGGCATAAATTGTTTAGTGTCATGAGCCCAGGATCTTCAATTGGTGTGCAATATTTTTGACAAATATAAAAGATCAGTTTTCTAGATGTAAAGTGGGAAAGCATAAGTAGTTTAGATATGGATCTTTCCTGGTATCGTTCTTATTGGAGTGAGTACCACAGATAAAACCATAGGTTGCATTGATAGAGCACCCTGCATCCGAGCCCAAGATGGAGAGATGGACCAACCTTTCACCCCAGTTGGGAAATGATCCCTCGTCCTTTTATTTTACTATTGGATTATTCACATGGTGAAGAAGGAAGAGTGCGATGGTGGAGGACTTACCTTATGCTAGAGTTGAATTTAGGGGTAGTGCAGATCTAGTGCTCCCTGAAGGGGTGCAATGGGATGCATCAGCTAAAGCACGAAATATCATGACCTTGAGAAAGTATATTATCTATATATATATATATGTGTGTGTGTGTGTGTGTGTGTTGTAAAATGAGGGATCTAATCATATTTTTTTTTCATCATATAGACAAAAGGATGTCATGTCCAACATGGATGCCAGCATTTGAACGTCACGGTGGCATTCAGGTAGCAACAAAGGTTGGTGGCAGAGTAGGAGGGCTCTGCAAGGTAGAGAGGAAATTTTGCGGGTTGACCATGGGTGTTCCCTTGATGAGGTTACGAGATGTACCCTCACACCTTTAGAGGCACAAAGTTAGAGTGTTAGAAGGTCTCAGTCACCTGTTGCAACGGGTATCCAGAACGGTAGTGTGCTATCACTAGCACAATGTAGTGCAGGAAGACGAGTAGAGTCCCCTGTTATAGTATTGTCTTTTATGATGATGTGATGTGAATAATGACTCACATTTGTTACCCTCTATGTACTTTTTGGATGATGTGTTTTAACACACTCTTNTATATATATATATGAGTTTTGCCTTGGCTACTTATGGTTTTTTATGATGTTTTTGCGCTTTATGGTTTTGAATGTTTATCTATGTGTGATATGTCAATCCAACATATAATTTGATAATGAATCTGTAATGGTATTAAGTTCTCTCGATATATGTCTATATTTTGCGTAGTCAAAAGATCTTTCAAGATGGCGAACCCTTAGATAAAGGCATAGAAAAACTAGATTACGAATAGTATAGACACGGTTAAGTTGACAAACCACGATTTGGGAATAAAGATTGATGATCAATCAATATATGCCTAGAGAAGAGGCCTCAGTCAAAAGTCTAATTATGTCATGATATTCTACAATGTTATTGGTTGCAGATCCAAGGCAAATTCCTCTTGAACTTACCAAATCACCAGAGTGGTAGATAATCCAAGTTGCAGAAGCTAGGTTCAGGGTATGTCGACTAACGCCATCCACAAATCCAAAATAAATGGGAAAGGATGTTGACATATGCACATTCAAGCACAAAGAAAAATATAAGCAGCTAAAAAATGGGACAAAACCCACGTACGCAAAAGAAAAGGCACACCAAACCAAAACATATGGTACAATAATGCACAAACCACACATGCGAGATATTCTAGGCATAGTAATTTTTTAGATAAAGCCCATTTCAGGGATCACTGAGAGGTAATCCATCATAATCTACTAACTTGTAGGAAATTTTCTGTAGCACACGTTTCATGATGTAGGGCCCATGCCACAAAGGTTCTAACTTACCTGCACCAAGCTTGTCATGATCTTAGTCATAAACCATGACTAGATCTGCTTCTATGAAAATGCGAGGTCAAACAAACTTATTGTATAAGGTTTTGATATGTTTTTGATACACCTCATTGATGAGATGAACATCACGATGAGTCTCATCCAACTTTGTTAGATATAAGAATCTTTCTTCTTCATAAAAGGTGTTGGGTAGGAGTTCTATAACTAGATTTAAAGATGGAATTTCACATTCGATTGGTAACACCGCTTCTAACCCATATACCAAATGGAAAGGAGTGAATCCAGTGGCAGTTTTTATAGATGTCAGGTAGGCCCAAAGTGATGAAAAGAGTTGTAAGTGTCAATTTTTTTTTCACCCCCACCATTTGTTGAAGCATGGTTTTCAAGACTTTTTTTATAGCTTCAACTTGTTCGTTAGCTTGAGGATAATAAGGGGATGAGTTTCTGATGTAGGAGCATCGCTATCAAATCAGGAAAAGCGGACGTGGAAGTGGAGTCGACACTTCAACGCATCAAAAGAGAAAAATCGACTCTTAACCAGCTTGGTAGTGGTGTGAGATGTTTTTGAATCTCTTGTTAATTAATTAAGAGATGTATGCAAAGTCGGGCCACCATTGTGAATTGTCGGGTTAGTGTAAATCATTATACAACTATAATGTATTATAGGTGTAGGATATTTGCCCGCATTAGTCATTAGGTAGCATTAACTTAGTTGAGTAGGTAACCGCCTGAGTAGTGTGTGATAGGATTTATATAGGAGGAGAAAGAGAAAATAAGGCTCTGGGTCCTTAGACGAGTTTTCATTGTAATGATCGTAAGAGATAGCCTGTAATCATGTTTTTTTTTTTTTTTTTTTTTNGAAATGAATAGAACAGTGGAAATTGACCCAAATAAACAGTGTTGATATCGTTTACAGTTTGACTGTGTTGTTATGTGTTTTGTGGATGTATGATGTTCAGAGTGAGCGGATGAATTTATGAAGAATTGAATAAGTTTTAATTGCTTCTTTCTGTCAGTTATGCAGGGAGTGCATACCGAATGCAAGGAGTGCGTGTGAAAGAGTCTTGTTCGACTCGAAGCTCAGAAGAGATAGCGTAGAAATTTGTATGCAGAGTGTGCATATCGAGCGCAATGAGTGCGCATAAAGGTGAACTTATTCTAAGTTCGAAAGCTCAAGAGGTCAAGCGCAGAGTGTGCCAGGAGAGCACCAACGAGTCTTTTGGAAGGCACATAAGGACTAAGTTCTTTGGAAGCTGAGTAAGTTGAAATCATAGGGAGGAATAGTGAAAACTTGTATGCAGAGTGCAAGTGTGCACCAGGGTGAGGTCAAAATTCCATTGACAAAATCTTAGGAGGGAACCGCCATTGAAGGCCTTCGAAACACTTGAAAACTTTCAAGTCAAGAAAGAACTTAAATTCAGAAGGGTTGATGCCAAGTATTTGGCAAGGAGATATTGAGGACTTGGACAGACAGTAGAAATCCTTGGAGGGAGAAGCACCGATTTTCGTACGCTAGATTTAGAAAAGTTGCAAGAAGGATAAGGGTGAGAGTTATTAACGCTTGAAAGCTTAGGAGAGATAGGAGCCATTGATATAAGGGAATATTGAACCGTTGATTTCTTTCTATCGGGAAATCATGAAGCAGGAGTCTCGAGAACAGGAGAGACTATTTTCTATAGTTGTGAAACCCGATAGCGAGAAGTGATCTAGACCGTTGAAACCTAGAAAGTTGTGGACCATTGATCTGTGGTGATTGAAAGTTGGGAAATCAGAACTTGGATATCGGGAGAGTCAAGGTTGGCTCATATCCAAATACCCAATACACGAAGTCACGAAATTCCTTTTGGTTAGGCGTGTGGTCACAACAAGTGGTCATGTGGAGGAGGCTTGCGCCCAGTGTTAATTCGTGTAGGTGAAGTTTCATATAGACCTATGGATTCTTTCTCAAAGATTCCAATAGGGAATTGGAGAGCTGGTTCAGCTCAGTATTGCAAATGATCCTAGATGAGGAGGTCGCGCAACCCTTGGAGAGGAGGGGGTCTGCATCAATTTTCATGTTGAAAACCCAATTTGGTACTTAAATCACTCATCATTTGATTCTAGAAATGAGATCTGTGATCAGTAACAATGGCATGTGGGACTCTGAATCTAGCGATGATATGGTTGAAAACAAAAAGAGCATCAGTTTGCCCATCATTTAAGAATGTAGGCATATCCTCAACCCATTTAGTGAAATAATCGACTGCGATGATAATATAACCATGTCCCCTTGCTGAGGTAGGCTTACATTGCATGAAATCAATGCCCCATTTAGAAAATGAGCCGATGGTGACTACTGTATGCAATGGAGCAGGGTGTCTATGTATCTTCTTTTGGAAGAATTGACAAGGTGGGAATGTTTTGACTGCGTCAATACAATCTTTGAACATCGTTGGCCAAAAATACCCAACACATAAAATATTCTCGGCTGTAGCCATCCCAGAGAGATGACCACCACATGCTCCAAGATGACAGTCATTTAAAACATGTTCAACCCCTTCATGAGTTAAACAACATCATAGGACAATATTGATGCTTCGATGATATAGAGTGTCGTTGATGATAAGGTAATGTTTGGAATTATGTCGAATATGATGATGTTCATCATGTGAAATATCCGGGCGAAAGCATTGGGTTTGGAAATATAAAAGGATGTATCCATAAAAGGTATCATACGTGCTGATAAGGAACAATGACTCGTCTGGAAGGGAATAATTGGTCTCAATTTCCTCATCGATATGAGGAAGATCTCATATTAGCTCGGAAAAAACCAACGATTTCTTTGCTTTGGATTTTGTAAACTCGAGATCGAATTCTTGAAGAATGATGATCCATTTTGAATATTTTTCCCTGAGTACTTGACGATTTAGGATGTGGTACATGGGTTTCGAGTCAGTAATGACTGTAGTTGTGCGAATAAAGATGTAGTGATGAGATCTTTGGACAACGATGATTGCTGCCAAAGACAACTTCTCAACATGTGAATACCAAATTTATGGGCCTGAAAGGATTTTTCTTAAGTAATATAAAGCATGTTTTATGTCGTCATTATCTTCCTAAACTAACACCATGGTGATGGTGGAAGTGGAGGCAAATAAGTAAAGGATATAGTCTCTAGTGTAGTCAGGGGGGTGTAACAAAGGTGTATGCATTAAAGCATATTTGAGAGTATCAAATGAGCATTGAGCAAGTTCATCCCAGATGAAAGGGGTATCCTTCTTCAACAATATCATAAATCCTTGTGTGATTTTAGCATAGTTTCAAACGAAATGACGCAGAAAGTTTTCCTTCCCTTGAAAACTTTGGATTTGAGTGACGTTGTTGGGAGGAGGTAAAACTAGAATATCTTTCACTTTTAAGGGATCCACCTGTTGTTCCCCCACAAAAACCTCCCAATTTTCTTGTCTTAGCCTTTATCAAAGATAAGAAATTGCCCCCCCCCCCTTTAATTCTTCCAATCAGAACACTCACTCTCTCTCTCTCTTGTGAAAATAGTTATGCCCAATTTCTCCTCACCCTACCTCACTTTACCACTTCTGGTTACTCATCAGATCACTTCTACCCGATGATCCACACTTTGGTGAGTCCCCTCTTCCAGTGATGATACATAGTGTTCCAATGCCTACATCCTTTTTCCACCTTTGCATTGGCATGACATTGGTTTTTTCATCAGTTCATCATCTACCTCCCTTTGAACTTAGCTAACGTGCTATTGCACTTCTGCCAAACCTCACTGACTCACATCTTCATCGTCGACGAAATATGCATGATCAATGTCGTCTCACCAATAATGGTCACATTATTATATTCATCGCACACACACCTTTCACTATCTAACTCACTTATACTCGTGTTGTTGCATCACATAACAATGACACTCTCTCCCTATCACTTCACTACATTGCTTATTGATAAGTTTCACCTCTTCTTCGTGACACACTAGCCGTTGAAAATTTTCTCTCTCATGTCACAAATGCATCAGTGGAAGGATGTCAAACCCTCATCTTCATCGAGAACATCAAGGAAAATACGCTTCCTCTCACCAATGTTGATCATGTCAACATATCCCACTTCCTCCTTCAGGCTTATCTCATTCCCCTTCCAACGCGAATCCCTTCTTGTTGTGTTCATCAATCAATCTCCTTACATTTCCAATGATTAAAATCTCCAATTCTATCTAGACAGTGGGTCATTAATTTCCTATCTCAACTGATTTGCTTCATATCACAGTCATAATCAAGTTTGAGTGTTCCCAGTGGATTTCTTCACGCACATGGTACTAGCTCGTTTGTTTTGTGTGTCTTGATGTTACAACTAAATATTCATTGTGGAAGGATCTCCTAGCATAAGATGGGTTAATCATAACACCTACAGGTCTTGTGTTGGTTCTGAAACACACTTTGAGATAAATTTGGTCCTTTAAGCTCCTAGACAGTGCTAAGCGCATTGGGCATTAGTTGGAAGTTTTGGCATATTTATAAATTTGTGCTATTAATGCATAGTTTCAGTCTTAATCGGTGGATCGAGAGCATGTACATCATAGATGACCCAACATATGACAAAATTAGATTTGGATGAAGCACCAATGAACGTGGGACCTGAACTTTCATTAAAAATGCCTTTGGGCATAATTTTTCGACGTTCGTCAAAGTGAATTTTTCATCTCTAAAATAGGATAATTGAATTATTCTATCCATTAAGATTCTAATGTAATTGACGAAATCAAAATCCCAGGTCCGAAAGTGCCAAAACAACCATCTAGGATTTCCCATTAGGTAATCCTTAATAGTCGTGGCCATCATTAGAAATGGATCCACTCAAGTGATGGAACAAAATGTTCAGTTATATTGATAGAAACATTTATTTTTTCTCTCTGTGTTGCAAAAAATGACACCTCAATTGGGCATCGTATGAGGAAGTTGCGGGCTTTTGAACTCAAGCTCTCATTGTCTCTCACTAGTTCGACACTTAGAATTTTTCCAATTTTGCTTTCCCCGGATGACAAAGTTCCCTTCAACTCTTTCGAGTTGCTCGGAAGAGTTGCCTTCAAAGCCTCCAAACAATTCGGCAATTTTTTTAAGAAATTACTCGTGCAGGTCAAAGGAGTTACCATCAACTCCTCCAAGTAGGTTAGATGAGTTAGTTCAAACTCCTCCGAGCAGAAGAAGACTGAATTTCGTAAAATAGTCATAACATTTGACTCAAGTGTTTGTTTTGAAACTTCTTTATATCGTTGGAAATGTATTTTTGAGCTATAAAACTTTGTTGTTATGTTATTTGATAAATTATAATGAATGGCACACTTATTCCAGTTCGAAGGAGTTCCCTTCAACTCTTCCGAGCTACTTGGAGGAGTTCCCTTCAACTCTTCTGAGCTTCTCGGAGGAGTTGCCTTCAAAGCCTCTGAATAGTTCAGTGAAGTTGTTAAGAAAGTATACTATCAGATTAGAGGATTTACCATCAACTCCTCTGATAAGGTCGGAGGAGTTACCATCAACTCCTTCGAGCAGGCTGGAGGAATTAGTTCAAACTCCTCTGAGCAAAAGAACTACCTCTCATAAATTGACCATAACCTTTGACTCGGGTGTCCATTTTGTGACTTATTTATACCGTTGGAAATGTATTTCATATCTATAAAACTTTCAAGTTATATTATTTTATAAATTCCTAATTCATGGTATATGTATTCCAGTTCAAAGGAGTTCCCTTCAACTCTCTCGAGCTACTCGGAGGAGTTCCCTTCAACTCTTCCAAGCTGCTCATAGGAGTTTCCTTCAAATCCTCTAAACAGTTTGGAAAAGTTGTTAAGAAAGTCTCTGAGAAGGTCAGAGGAGTTACCATCAACTCTTCCGAGCAGGTCAGAGGAGTTAGTTCAAACTCCTCCGAGCAGAATAAGACTGGATTTCATAAAATGGTCGTAACTTTTGACCTGAGTGTCCGTTTTGCACGTTATTTATACCATTGGAAATGTCTCTTCAAGCTATAAAACTTCCTAGTTATATGATTTAATAAATTCCTAACCTGTGGTATACTTATTTTTGTATTAATATATGACACCTTATTGACAGCCTTGAAGAACACAATAACTCGATCGCGAGCGGAGGAACCATGAATTGAACTTAAGGAAGTTTATAAATGATACTTCAATTATTTTATGCCCCATTTATTTGCATTCAAATGTTTATTCTTGATATTTTATTTGGATTTACTCTCATCTATTGTATGTTCAATGTTTTCAGGTATCGAGCAAAGGAGGATCACACTCAACATTCTCATGATGAAATCTACAACTAAAGATGATGAAGGAGCAATAACAAAAGATGTAGCAGTAATGGAGGAGAAAAAAAAGAAAATAACAAGCAAATGTATGAAGCATGGATCTATAAACTCCATGGAGATCGAATATCAAACTCAGGATGACGAAGATTCCCCCAAACCCAAAGGAAATCTTCATGATGTGCAAGAAACATATGACCAAAATCCATGTTGACCCACTAGAGATAGGAGACAAATTTGAAGTGTAACCATTGTCCTTATTTCTCATCATTACAAAGATGATGAGGAAAAACAATGGAATATGAAAGGTCATCAAGGGAGATGAAATGCCAAAGGTCTTATTGAACCTCAATAAATACTAGAATAGAACCCAAAGAAATGGATTTTGGCTCTTCAAACATTGTACACCTATGAACTACTTCAAGATACAGTGTTGACTAAAATTGAGGAGTTGTTCTAAGAGTTTTCATGTACTATTGCTGAAACCATTAATACGAAGAAGCCCTTAGGACCAACTTTTGACTAAGAGAAGGACTTCCTTGTGTTTTTGTTTTCCTGCGAACTATTTCAAGTAGAATGTTTGTTGTTCACATGGGCTGTAAGAGCATGTTTGTTTATAGACTATTCTAATGCAATATATGTCTTCTTGCAGTTTTGTCATTCTTTCTTATATTACTTGTCCTGAGAGAATGAGCTGCTAATGTATGTGAGTGACTTAGACTATTTTGTTTATATATCCATGTGCATGTGTTATCTGACTTTATTTCTTAATTTCAGCTATCTGGGTGAGGCTACTGGTAGAGTTATTTTCATGCCACAACTCATTCACTTATGTTAATTCGCTCCTAGCTAGGATAGGTTAGATTAGGATTAGATTAGGAATGCATTTAGATAGTCTTCATCTACATCTTTTGTTTCAAAACCACCCATCATTCACCCTCATCGGTGGATCGAGTTGCAACTGGTAGAACCAAACCAATAATGGTTTTCGGGCCAGAATCTGGATGGGTTCCCTATTCCAAATGGTGAGAGGTCTATTTGGGACTTCTTACTGAGAAGAACCCCTTATGTTTTTTGGGTGAATTTGGACCTGTCAACACCACCCTAATCTCATCCTTGGAAAATATGAAGCCTAGAAGTATCTCTGATTCGACAATGAAGATACATTTATGAGGATTCAATTGTATGTTATAATACTGACATCTAAGGAAGATCACTCTCATATGATCAATGTGATCTTATCGACGAGTTGAATATGCAAGTAAGTCATCGAGGTAGGTTTCAACAATATGCTTGATATCGTGAAAAGCGTAGGGCATCGCCCATTGAAAAGTAGCTCTAGCATTTTTGAGACATGTTATCGCGTAGTTTGTAGTTAAGGTAAAATACATATGTAAGAAGGGAAAAGTGGTGAAACTGAGACTATCCCACCACTGTCACCTCAATGGGATAGCTCTTTCTATTTAGGGAGGTAAGGCCCAGGGGAGATGTCCCTAGTGACCTAGGGTTTTGAGAAGGCAAAGGTTTAGAATTCTAAGCAATAATTCCCCCCTCACAAGTCACCACCGATAAGAAAGTCCTGGCTAATTATGCAATAAAGATAAGTAATAACCAAAAAGACTGTACCTGCCTGAGACAAAGCAACAAGGAAACTATGCATATGCAAGATCACTTGCTTGGTTAATACTTCATATAATCATGGACTTATGATATAAAGCAATTGACAAACAATATTGATGAAGTAAGTCAACGATGTATAATGGCAATGATTATAATATATCACTTCACAATAAATGCTAATGAAAATCAATGTAACAATGTCAATATCAAGAAACAACGCCTTAGCTAATCATTCAATTTCTTTCAAAGATATAAATGTTGCAATGTATAAAGATAACTCAAGTAGATAATGGCAACTGTAGGGTTAGTAGATATTAGTCTAAGCTAGGGTTAGAAGGGTTAGTAGTTGTTCAAGGTATTGGATGTTTGTATGCTCAAGGTGCTCAACATAAGAGGTCTTAGATCAGTGTGTCATTAGGGAAAATGGAGTAAAAATTCACTGCAAAAGTTGAAGGGCCATGATGATAGTGATAAAGCTAAAGAAAAGAGGGATAGATGTTGAGGTGTTGCTATGGCAAGGCCTCAATAATGAAACCCTAGGGGAGAAAGGCTCACTAAGGTGTAGAAACCCTAGGCCTTAGTGATTTCTCCTCCTTCTTTAGTTTATTGGCAAGGTAAAAATCGGCTAGCTTGAGTAATAGATGCAATGGCTAAGGACAATAGAGTTTAATGATGAAATGTTTCTATGGCAAGGCTTCATCAATCAAACCCTAGGAAAAATGACTCACTAAGGTGTAGAAACCCTAGGCCTTAGTGCATTTTCTCCTTCCTTAGCTCAATAACAAGTAAAAACTGCTAGGCTAGAAGAGTAGGGATAGAGTGTTGCTATGGCAAGGCTCTATATTACTTCAACAAATTAAATGGATCTTAATCTTAGTAGGGACATGAGACAAGGACACTAGCATGTTCTTTTCACCTAGGGTTTAGTTCAACAAATTATAATAACAAAATGCAAGTAAATAGTACCATAACCATTCAATAAAGAAGTGTTGCAAAAATTCACTTACATAAACGAAGAATTCATGTAGAAAAACCCTAGTTGTAAACCTTCCACGAAGAGAAATGCCAAAAATGGAAAGAAAAGTCTCCTTCAAAAAGTGCACATCAAAATTTCAGCCAAAACCTTAGAAGAGGGCACAAATTTCAGACCTCGCTAATCTGTGAGCGAAAGATGATGATCAAAATGAGAGTTTTAGCTCTCTACTTATACAATAGCAAGTGACCTTAATAAAATTTAGGTCACCAAAAGGCCGACAAGGCCAAAATACCAAATAATATTGTTTTACATTAAATGCCATAAATTAAACCCTAATAAATAAAAAGTAAGACATCATGCCCCTTCTAGGGTGACGTTAGCCCTTTCTAGGGAAAATGTAGCCTCTTGGAGAAAAATGTTATCCCTCGGGCCTCTCCAATCTTCCACATGTGCCAAAACTTCCATAATTGTTCCCCCAAAATGTCCATAATGCTAGATGATGTCATGGACATTCTGGGTGACTTCATGGGCCTTCCAAGGCCAACGTTCCAGTGGAGAGGGAACAACTCCCCTAGGTAAGGCTCTGCTAGGGTGCCTCTGTGGAACGTCCTCCTCTTCTCTGGTGAAAACCCCTTTGTCCTGTCTCTGCCCCCTGCTGGGGTCTCAGCATCCATCTAGTGGGATCTTCAGACCCATGGAGGTCAGAACTAATCATCTCCCCATGTGTATCGATCCAATATGGTACTTGTCCGTCGGGTATGATCCTGCACATCAACAGATAAGCCCTCCATGGGCTCATAAGTCATAGGGATCATAGTAATTCCAATCACATCCAATCATTAATTTTATTAAATATGTGCATAAAACTCCTTTTACCCATTCAAGTTCTCAAGGACATTATACAAATCTGCAATGCAAGCTTGGAGGAAGTGACAGGGCGTCCTATTGGGCTAGTGTCCACTGGACAAGGGATGTTTTCGAAAGAGATCAAATCCAAGTCATGTTAATGGGTGAGGTGGATGAGGGATGTCCTGACAAGGGGTGTAGTGATAGCAGAGAAATTCTAAGCTTACCTATGGGTGCCTTTGTAGAAGGCGAGATGCACCTGTCTTGGATGCAAATGTTTCCAATCCCATCAATGCCTTTTATTCTTCATTCTTTATTTCTTTTTCTTTCAAGAGGATAATCAAGGGGCATTGCCCTGGCATGGTGATTAGTGGTGGAAATGTTACCCACAAGAAATTTCATTGAAATGAGAAGGTTGGCTCATGATGAGACCCCCTTTCTATTGGCCATGCAACCAAGAGCCACTACCCTGACGTGGTAACTAGTTGCTAGTAGTTTCATACCATTAGGTGCCCATGGACCTAATAGGTTGGCTCATGATGAGACCCCCTATCCTCTGATTAGGTCTTGTTTTATTATTTTTTATGGGTCCCTCTTGTTTCTTATTGAGAAGCTTTTTACTTCTTTCTCGGGGATCCTTGGGCGAAGCATCTTGAGGTTTTATTTTTAGTCATTTATCTTTTTCCATCTTGCTTTTACCTTTTGGGCCTTTAGCCCCTTCTTCCCATAAGGAAAGTTGAAACCCTTAAATGATTGGCCAACCCATTTCATAGACCAATGTAATGGGATGGATGAGCGGGAAGTAAGATGGAAAGTGGTAAGTATGATGAGAGCGAACGATGACTTTTCATGAATCCCCCCATTGGAAACTCAAAACCTATGGGAAAAGGCTTACTAGGGCATCCTGTCATTCCCCCCAGACATGGTCAAGTGGATAAGTATAAGATCCAAGCATTTTTTATAAACAAAAAGAACTATATACACATATTCAAAGGTTTTGAGGATTAGAGTGACACATACCATGATACCCGGACTCATTACCTCATGGATAAAGAACCATCTCTGCTACAGGACCAAGCCAAAGGTGATGGATGTTGTTCATGCTGACAAAGTGGAGGTGCTGAAAGGAAGAAAAGATGGGCACTCAAGTCGATCTAGCTCTTGGTACTCCATGTCTAGGACCTGTGGGCCTCGAGACACAATCTCCTTAGTTATCCCTAAACGTGGGGGATAACAAGACCAAAAGGTAACTTATGATATGCAAAATTTCCCCATGGGTAGATGAAGGTTGTCTTATGTTGGTCAACTTGTAGGATGTCAATTTGGTTGTAACCGGAAAAACCATCCATAAACGAAACCAACATTCAACAATTTTTCAACTTCTACCTTTATGGTTGTAGTTTTTATAAGATGTATAGGGAGAAGTTTATGTCCTATAGGTTTGACTTCTGGGTAAATTTTAATCTCGTGTACTACTATCAAAGGATCAATTCCTGACATTTCTTCATAGATCCATGCAAAAAATGTCACAACATTCTTTAAATAAGGTTGTGTAATTACGAATTTCATCAGATGAACAGTTCGAGCCTAATTGCATATTTTCCATGAATCCTTCTTTCAATGATATGTCTACGTTGATGTTTTGCAATATATTTCCTAAGTTTCTTTCAAGGATAGTATCCTAGATCACAATTGGAGACTGGGGATTTTCGATGATATCAGTTGGAAAGATGGATTAAATATCTTCTTCAATCTCATCCAAACTTGGGAGAAAGGATGAGCGATAATGGTTATCATCCCAAGGCGAGTCTTCTATACTAAGAATTTCCATAATGGATTCATTGGATGGAAAAATCCCTAGGATGTAATCAAAGGTCGAAGTTAGAGAATTTAACCAGGATGGTAACAAATAAAAGTTCAACGCCACCAGATGTTGGTCATCGGGGGAAGGATAAGTTGACTGAATAACATCGTAAGTGGATTTCCATAGGAATGAGTTACATGGTGTCAACCAATGTATCAAATTCTAAAGGGATAGACACAACCCAAGGATCAGATGATTCGAGGGATTGATGCACCATAGATGAAATCATGTTCACCATTGCAAGATGTTGTGAGGTTTGAGGAAAAGATGAGGGTAAAGTTCTCATGAGTGAGGAATATTTCAAGAAGTCTACCCCTAAAATTTCATATTGAATCCTCGTATCTCCTAAAAAGGGGACATTGTTGGTAGTTTGACCTTGGTTATCAGTGGTGTAAAAATATAACTGGTTGATGGTAACAATTTTACCTTGATGAGAGAATTGTACACACCGAAACACTGAAGATGATACCGCAGTCATGGCATAAAACCAACTTCGATAAAGCAGCAAGTTATAATCTAATGGCATGTCAACTATTTCAACATCAACGAAAACAATTTCCCCCCCAGTTCAATAGTTAAGGATTGTAGTAATCTGTAAGGTTTGTAACCTCTTCCATCAAATGCTTTTAATGTCGTAGGTGATTGATTAATACTTGGTTATTTAAGGCTCTTCCAATAGGATAAATACATGACACACATTGATGCTCCTTCATCCAATATAGTATGATGAATGTGTTGATTATGGACAAAAAATTGTATTCGAAATGCAAGCTGGTGAGAGAGACTCGATCTATAATTATCCAAGTTGAAAGTGATAGTATTTGATGATTTGGGATCCACAGCTCCAATGGCTGCCAAGAGTATTCTACGTTGACTGGGATATTTTTGTAGAACTTCAAGTGTTGACATCGCACACCGTGCTTGCACTAGATCTTCAACAATGTTGTAGTTCTTAGCAGAACGAGAATTAGGATTGAGCACCAAGTTTCAGATGGTACTCTTGGGTGGAGGAAAAATAGAGTCAAATTTTGGTTTCTCAATATGGAGAGGTCCAGACGGAGGTGTGACAGAAGTGGAAGGTGTATCAAACATATTTCCATTCATCATATTTTCTTTACCATTTTTCCCTAGAGGTGTATCATAAGTCTTTGACCTAGTGGTTAAATATACACCATTAACATAAAAACATCTACACTTGTGGAAGCATCATCATAATGGCACGGATTGCCTCCTTGTAGAGGTGCAATATTCTGAGCAAACATTGATTGTTGTTGAGGTGGAAAAGGATTTGTCAACACAACGGGTTGAGAATTTCCTTTAATGAATTTTGTCACTTCATCACGACGATGATAGTCTCTTGTGTAATGATCTTTTGTACATATGAGACAAGGATATTTTGGTTTATGTTGTTGTTTCTTTTCGGCGGCAAGTGGTTGATTTTATGTTTTTGGATTTTTCATTTGATTATTATTATTATTATTCGATTTATTTTTGTTTTTCTTCTTCCCTCCAAATTGTGTTGGTGAAGCAGATTGGACTGCATTCACTTCTGACGTTTGGGTTGGAGTGGAAGTAGGCTGAGATTAATTTGAAAACTATTTGGTGGTCATGCTAGGTACTGAGTGATATAGGTTGGGTTTTGATAGAACCAATGATTCTGTTAGAGTGAGCGGTAGATGAAAGCTTGGAAGGATCATTTGATGTACTGGGAGTTTTAGGTATCAAATCGTATAACATGCTAGATTATGAATAAACCAAATCTAAGTATTGGGAATGACTAATAGCTTCCTCTTTAGTGACTACTCCTCCCATTTCTACATCACGTGCAATGGGTGGTAATATGGATTTAGTGAACCATTCTACCAATAATTGATTCAGGATAGTAGCTTTAATTAACTGTCTTCATCTTCTCCATTCATGTATATGATCGAAAATATGTATAGAGTTTGTTTGTCAAAGAGGGGTCCAAAGTTTAGTTTCGGTCTCCTATCTAATCAATAATTGGAAATGGGTGAGAAAATCCATGGAGAGTGGATTGAAATCTAGGAAATATTTGCGCAGCAATTCGATGTACCATTTTGTCATTGAGCCCATAAGAGTTCTCTGGAAAATACGTAGCCGAATAGAGTCATCCATCAAGGAATTCGATGAACACCAAAGATGGAAAGTCATGACATGATTGTTCTGATCTTCTCTAGGTTTACCATAAAACTTTGGGATATCTGATGGTAGTTTGGCTAGTATTACTATCCAGTGAGAAGAATGTAATATGGGATCATTTGTTAATCTCAATAGGTCTGGGAGATCCAATGTAGCCAAGAAGGGTCACTGTTGATTTACATAAGGATAATACTGGTGAGTCATCGGTACAATAGTAGGACCATAAAATGGTTACTGAGGTATGTTGTATCCAGATGGTCCTCCCGTCTACTGTTGTTGAGGGTTTTGACCAACAAAAGAGGGGTTGATTTATTGAGGAACTGTTGATTAAGGTTGGTTTTCATTGATGTCAACCCTTGAAGAAAGTCTCGTAGCACAAAGGTTTGGGTAATGGACCCAATATTGTTTGATTTAAATATGACTCATTATTGTTTTTTCATGGTTAGTAAGAAGTAAATATGGATGAACTCCAAAGTGGTCCCCTTATGGTGAAAGCCCTCATGGGAAGACGCTTTGCGGAGTAAGAGAACCCCTGCTTAATTTTGGAATAATGAGATGAAGGACAGTGAATTTTTCAAGGAAACTATCCTAGATGGATAGTTCTTGTCATGCCATTTCCAGTGGTATGTGGAATGTAACATAACTCCTCACGGTTAGAGAGTTATGGCCATGACAAGTTGGAGACCCCAGGTTTGGGTAATGGACCCAAGTTTGTATGATGGGTAACGGTCTGAGTTATGATATATTTTCAAATAATACTATTCTATATGGATATTACATGTCATTCCATTTCTCTTGGTATGTGGAACATCACATAACTCCTCACGGTTTGAGAGTTATGGCCTTACAAAGTTGGAGGACCCTCATATGTCATCTAGAAGCCCCAAAAGGTCAAAGTAGTCAAAGTGGTT
>ML845755.1:10832-39366 GCA_009831015.1 Picea engelmannii | reverse complement strand
TCATCGATGAATGAAACATATTACACAAATTTAACTAGTGATTGAACAAGCATAGGTCCAAACATAGCATTGTTTACTAACTCTAAGATTTCATTTTCTCTTGTAGCACCAGATGAGAATCTTACTTGATTTTGTTTACCATATATGCAATGATCACAGAAATCAAAATCCATTGTGCAATTAGACATACCTTCAACCATACCTTCATCGTGTAGTGATCAAAGTCCCTTCTCTCCAATATGTCCCAGTGTTTGGTGCCACAACATTGTCTTTTCTCCAGAGACGGTAGCGATTTTTTCTTTTTCATTTCCACCCTCATAAAAAATAGAACTATTACACCCATTACTGATAGTTATTCCCAATAGTTTGTACATATTTCCATTCCAAAATCCCATCATCAACACCATTTCTCCTTGAACCATTTTGTAGGTTTTCTTTTCAAACATAGTAAGTACACATGCATCACTCATCTTACTTATAGATATAAAATTTCTATCTAGCTCTAGAATGTGAAAAACCTTAGGGAGTGTTTTAATCCTTCCATCCTTGAGCCGCAACTTGAATTTTTCTCATCCTGTGATTATGGTTGTTGAGTCATCCCCTAGTAAAATGTCACATCCATTATACTTTTCATGGACTCATATGAAAAGAAGAACTCCAATCTATCATCCATAAATCATGGTATGCATGTGTGCTTGAAGAATCCAAGTACACATCCACTCCTTCCTCTAAGGAGGTATTTCATTCTATGGAAGGAACATCATCATATCCCTTCCCTCCCTCAACACTTTTAAATTTACAATTCTTCTAACAATGCACAGTTTTACCACATTTCTAGCATTTCCTTAAGGATTTCCTGGAGATTTATATCTCCCACTCGAGGACTTATTTTTATTTCTAATTAGGTAACATCCTCTTATATATAAGGAATCCATGCTTTGACTATCCATGGTTTTCCTCCTAATTTCCTCCAATAACAAGGGTGAAACTACATCATCAAACTCTAAGGTGATTTCATTACTCCCAATAGATACAACCAAACTATCCCATAAATGTGGCAAAGAAAAGAGTAAACTAATGCACTTATCTTCATAAAAAAAATTAATGTTGAAAGATAACAACTGACTTACCAAAATATGGAAACCATTAAGATTCTCCATCAATGAGTCTCCATCATTCATCATCAAGAGGTACAAATTCTTCCAAAAGAAAATTTTATTTACTAGGGACTTAGACCGATACAAAGCCCTAACTTATCCCATAACGCCTTGGTTGTATATTCTCCTGAGACACTCGGTAACACTCATTTTCAAAGGCACAACTGGATTGTTCTCTTTTCCTTCCTATCCAACTTTTTCCAATCTTGTGTCGACATAATCGTAGGTGCAATACCAGGATCCACAACAACCCACTATTATTTGTCTACCAAAATATCCTTCATATTTAGCTTCCAAAGCTCAAAAATGTTCCCATTAAATTTCTCGATATCAATTTTAGAATAGCTCTCCATTCTCTTTCACCACAATAATCATTACTACAAAGCTCCCACTGAAACTAGGTTTATCACAAACCCAAGATGATCAAATCCTTAAAAAAAAAGGTGTCCCTCTGAAGAAAATAACTATTTTGATACCAAATGTAAGTTTCAAACCTTTGCAGTATAGTAATGGACACACAAATTATTTATAAAACAAAAAGAAAACAATAGCATTCACACATAGTACTTAGAAATTTACCATGAAAACCTTTAACCGGGAAAACCAGCAGATGTTGAGATTCGTACCTCTAACTCTCATTATATTAACTTCACCATTTACAATAAAACATATATGATTTTGTGTCATCCAAAAACCTAATCTATCAACCCGGATTAAATTCATTAACTAGAATTGCAACACAATGGGTCAAAAACTAGTTGGCCAAAAAACCACCCAAAAACGAACAAAAATAGCCCCAAAAAAAATCAAACTCTCTGCCCCTAAAACCCCTTGTGAACCCCCTGGCACAACGTACATCCCATGGGGCTAATCGTGAAAATAATGTAACACATTCCCAACATATTTTCCAGCCATTCCCTGTGAGATTCCTCGATCCATCCTAGACTTTGTAAGGATAAGGCAGGTGTGATTCCTACTCCTCAAATTATCTAGATAAAGCATTAGCCACAACATTTTCCTTACCCTTCTTATACATGATCTCATAATCATACCCCAACATCTTGGTGATGTACTTATGTTGCTCTGGTCAATAAAACCATTGTATGAGGAAGTACTTCATACTATGATGGTCAATCTTGATCCAAAAACATATCCCTATGAGATATGGGCACCAAGTTTCCATAACATGAAAGATAGCCATCATTTCCTTCTCATATGTGGAAGTTCTCAAATTGTAGTCAGACAACTATTTATTGTTGAATACCAAGGGCATCCTTCTTGAATCAATTCTACTCTGAGACCTCCACCTAAAGCATCACATTCCAATATAAAAGTCTTAGTAAAGGTAGGCACTAGTAATATTGGAGTAGTGCACATGGCATCCTTTAAATCTATGGAGGCCTATTATGCTACCTTGCTCCAAACAAAGGAATTATTTTTAAGGAGTCAAGTTAGGGGAGCTGCAATTTTTCCATAATTTTTAACAAATTTCTTATAGTATCTAGTAAGTCCTAAGAATCCCTGCAAGCTCTTCAATGTTTTGGGATGGGGACAATCTTGCATGGTTGTCACTTTCTTAGGATCAACTCGTACTCCATACTTACTTATAATGTGACCCAAATATTCAACCACGGGAGACCCAAAATCACATTTGGAATGCTTTAGCAATAATTAGTTATCCCTCAAGAGTCACAAGGACTTATCGACATGCTCTATGTGTGATTTCCATGCTTTAATGTAGATTAAGATATCATCAAAGAACATTGTCACAAAAGTGTGTAGGAAGTGTTTGAAAATCTTGTTCATGAGGCTTTGAAAAGTGGATGGAGCATTACAAAGACCGAAAGGAATCACTAGAAACTCATAATGACCTTCATGTTCCCAAAAGGTTGTATTAGGAAATTTCGTCTCTTTCATCCTGATTTGGTGGTAGCTTGAACGCAAATCAATCTTAGTGAAAAATGTGGCTCCATGAAGTTCATCCAAGAGATCAGGAATCACTAGAATAGGAAATGTTTCCTCGATCATCAACTTATTTAGAGCACTAAAATCGGGACACATGTGCCAAGGGCCTTCCTTCCTTAACACCATGACTACTATTAATGAGTAAGGGATTGTATGGGAACGTATGACCCTCGCCTCTAATTGTTCCTAAATTATCTTTTATATTTCATTATTTTGTGCAAAAGGGTGTCGATGAGGACAAACATTTTGTGGTTTACTTCCTAGAATATGGGGAATACCATGGTCATGCTTTCCCTAAGAAGGGGGTAAACCCTTTGGTGTCTCAAAGACATGATGATGTTTTTCGAGGACTATTTGCAAGTCTAGGTGGATTTCTTGTGTCAAACTTTCCATAACCTGTACGACATTAAATTGGGAAATAATGCTAGAGTGGCATTTCTTTAATAAATTTTCCATACGATGAGAGATGACTATTTAAAGAGGGATTTCCTAAAGCACTCAAAGGGTGTTTCCCTCTCTCAACACTTTTATATCTATAATACTTCTTGTAATGCATAGTTTTATAACATTTCCATCATTTCCTTAAGGATTTTCCTAGATATTTATATATGCCTCTAGATTTTTATTTCCCACTCGAGGTCTTACTTTTATTTCTATCTAAGGAATGTCCTCTTACAGATAAGGCATCCATGCTTTGACTATCCATAGTTTTCCTCCTCGTTTATTCCGATAAAAAGGATGAAACCGCATCATCAAACTTTAATTTGGTTGCATTACTCCCAATAGCTACAACCACACTATCCCATGAATATGGAAAATAACAAAGTAAACTAATGCACTTATCCTCATCAAAAAATGTAATGTCGAAAGAAAACAATTAAATGAACGCAATATGGAAGGAATTTAGATTCTCTATCATCGAGTCTACATCATTCATCCTCAATACGTATATCTTCTTCCGAAGGAAAATTTTGTTTACCAGGGACTTACACTGATTCAAATCCCTTAACTTATCCATAATGCCTCGGTTGTAGCTTCTCTTGAGACATTCAATAAAATTGAATATAAAATAAACAACCATGTTATTCTCTTTTCCTTCCTATCCAACTTTTCCCAATCTTTCGTCGACATACTCGTAGTTATAATACCAAGATCCATAGCAACCCACTATTCTTTGTCTGCCAAAATATCCTCCATCTTCAATTTCCAAAGCTCAAATATTTTCCCATTAAATTTCTCAATCTTAATTTTTGAATTATTCTCCATTCTCTTTCACCACAATATTCATTATTACAAACATCCCACTAAAACCAGGTGTATCACAAACCCAAGATAATTGAACCCTTAGCAACAAAGGTGTCCCCATGAAACCAATAACTTCTCTAATACCAAATGTAATTTTTGTAGATTTTAACTATGTACAATTAATTACTGCAAATAGATTCGTAATAAAAAATATATATATACAATGGAGCACACACACATACATTACATAGATTTTTTACCCTCAAAACCCAAACCGGAAAAACCAGCAACATGTTTAGAACCGTACCTCTAATTATTTGTATGCATCGTCCTTCTTCATTGTTTACAATACAATGTATATATAGGATCCTGCGGAATCCAAAACCCCTAATCCATTGACCCAGATTAGTCAACAATCCTAATTCCTTAACCAGAATAAGAAAACTATGTGCTGAAAAACCATCAAAAACAAAAATTTAGGCTCCCCCCCTGAACCCCCTTGCTCCCATATCAGTGTACAGTACATGGGATCAATTTTTTCTAATAATATAAAACATACCCAACATTCTCCCACCTATTGTTTTCTTTGCATACATGGGGTTACATGTTTACATAGTCAACAATCTAGGGAACAAATGCCCATAGATCCTCTACACCAAGAGAACTTCTCAGTGCTCACATATTTTTCTACTGAATCTATAATAATCTTCAAATTTTCCACCTCCATCAACAAAACCTTATTTTCTTCAACCATGTCTCTCACAAATTGATATTTAACATCAATGTGCTTTGTCTTTGAATGATAAGTTGGGTTCTTCGCTAGGAAGATTGCACTCTGATTGTCACAATCTATCCTTACATCTTGTTGTACCAACCCAATACCTAAAAAAAATATTTGCAACCATAAAGATTCCTTGATTTCATGAGTGGCTACCATGTATTTAGCTTATGTAGTTGGCAATGCCACTACAGACTATTTTTTTCTCATCCAACTGATTGCTCCTCCAAACAGGTTAAGCACATACCCACTTGTAGGTATTTTTCAATCCAGATATCCAACCCATTTTGCATTAACAAATCCATGTATGTCCAACACTTTGTCCAATCCTAGTCTTCCTTTGTAACACAACCCATAACAAGTAGTGCCACACAAATACTTGAAAACCCTATTTACTGTTGTCCAATTCTCCTTCCCTGGTTTTGACATATACCTGCTCAAAACTCCAACTTCATTTGCAGTTTCTAGTCTAGTACAGACCATTACATACATCAAACTACCAACCGCACTAGCATACGGAACATGGGACGTGTCCTCTTCCTCTTTTTGTGTCTTGGGACATTGATTTGCAGATAAATTTAAACCTATAAGTATAGGGACCCTAATCGGTTTACATTCTTTCATATTAAACCTCTGCAATATTTTCTCAATATATTTCCTCTGATTTAACCAGGGTTTCATGTTTTCTTGATCTCCTTTAATTTCCATGCCCAAAATGAAATTTGCAGCAACAAGATCCTTCATATCAAATTTAGAGGACAACTAAGTTTTCACATCCTAGATAATCTTCTTCTCGTTTCCTATCAGCAACATATCATCCACATACAATACCAAATAAATAGGATGATCACTGATTAATTTGAAATACACAAAGTGACCCACTTTGCTCCATGTGAAGCCAAGTCCCAACATATAATTATCAAAAAATTTATACCACATCCTTGGTGATTTCTTTAACCCGTACAGGGACTTTTTCAACCTACATACCAGCTCTTTCTTTCCCTTCACTGCAAATCATTATGGTTGATTCGTGTACATTTCTCCTTCCATATCCTCATGTAGGAATGTTGTCTTTTCATCCATCTCTTCTACTTCAAAATCAAATGTAGAAGCAACAGATAAAAGAAATCTAATAGAAGTTAACTTTGCGACAGGAGAAAAATATTCACCAAAATCAATTCCCTCTACCTGGGAATAACCTTTTTCTAATAACCAAGCTTTGTATTTCTCCACTTTTCCTTCTTCATTCAAATTCTTTTTAAGCACCCACTTTCTACCAATGGGATTTCTTCCGATAGGAAAATCCACTAGATCCCAAGCCTCATTCTTGTCCAAGGTTTTCATTTCTTCAACCATGGCCTTTTTCAAGAGTTTTCCATCCTCTGGATCTATTGCCTCCCTAACAGTTCTAAGATCATCATAATAAATAAACAAAGCAAAATTTGAACAAAAATCAGGTGGAGTATACCTTTTAGGTTTCCTTCTTTCTCGAACCAATCTCCTCAATACTGTAGTATGAGGATATTCTTCTTATTATTCATGTTCTTTTGTACAATCTGATTCTTTATCCTTCAACTCAAACTCTATTTTATATGTTTCTTCTTTCCTAGGAAGGACTTATGGTTTGAAAACATATTTGATTTCTCTAAATACCACATATAGGCTATACACTACCTTCTTATTTTCTAGGTTTCAAAGCTTATGACCTTTCAGACCATATTTATACCCAAAAAAGATACACTTTCCAACCTTTTTATCTAGATTACTCATGTTTTCCTTTGAAACATGAACATAGGCATCAAAACCAAATACCCTGAGATGTATGAGAGAGGGTTTCTTACCAGTCCATACCTCATGTGGATTCTTTTAATGTAGTGTTGATGAGGGTGATCAATTGACCAGGTAACATGCAATACCCATTGCCTCTGCCCAAAATTCTTGTCCTAACCCAACACCATTGAGCATGCACCTTTATTTTTCCATCATCTCCATATTCATCATTTATGAAACTCCATTATGTTGAGGTGTATATGGAATAGTATTCTACATTTCTATATTGCACTTCTTATATAATTCTTTGAATTCATTTGAGAAGAACTCTCCACCATTATCCGTCCTCAACACCTTAATTATTTTCTTTGTTTGATTCTCCACAAGAGCCTTAAACTCTTTAAACCTATCAAAGACTTCAGATTTATTCCTAAGGAAATATATCCATGTATTCCTGCATAATTCATCTATACACAATACACATATTTTCCCAGTGATGGAACCGAAACAGGTCCAAACACATCATTGTAAACCAACTATAAAATTCCTTCTACCCTCATTACACTAGAAGGAAACATTACCCGATTCTCCTTCACATAAATCAAAATCAATAAAGTAGTTAGGCATACCTTCAACCATACCTTTAACATGTATTAATCAAAGGCCCTTCTCTTTGATATGCCCCGATCTTTGATGCCACAACATAGTCTTTTCTCTAGAGACTCTAGGATTTTTTTATTCTTCAACCCCAATCTTAGGAACAACATAATTGTTGCACCTATCACTAATATTTATTCCTTTCATCTTATACAGAGTTCCAAACCGAAATCGCTTCAACAACAACATTTCTCATCGAACCATCCTGGAGGTTTCTTTCTCAAACAATATGTTTACACCTGCATCGTCCATTTTTCTTACATAAAACAAATTTATGGCCAATCTTTGGATGTGTTGAACACCAATGAGTGTTCTAATCCTTCCATCCATGAGCTTCAACTTGACTTTTCCTCATCCTATTATTTTGGTTGTCGGTTCATCACCTAGGAAAACATCACCTCCATCATATATTTCATATTCACAAAACCACTCCCTGTGAGGAATCATATGAAAAGATGCACCTATGTCAACTAGCCATGCCTCGTGATCTACATGTATGCTTGAAAAATCCAAGTACAAATCCCTCCATATTTCGTGAAGGTTTTTTATTTTGTAGAAAGAGCATATTCATATCCCTTCCCTCTGTCAACACTTTTGGATTTACATTGCTTCTTATAGTTCCCTTTTTTCCACATCTCCAACATACCTTTACAAATTTTATGGGGGATTTAGATCTCCCACATGAGGAATTAGATACATTTATTTCTTGGGAGTGTCCTCTTGCAAATAAGGCATTTGTGTTATATCCTTCCATGTTTTTTCATCTCATCTCCTCCAACAACAAGGATGAGACCACATCATCGAAACTTAAAGTAGTTGTATTATTACCTATGGACACAACTAGACAATCCCACAAGTCTGATAAAGATTGCAATAAACTGATACGCTTATCTTCATCATAAATCTTAATATCGACAGATAATAGTTGACTTACCACTATATTGAAGGAATCCAGATGCTCTGTCACAGATCCTCCATATTTCATCCTCAAATTGTATAGATTATTCTATAGTAACTATTTTTTTACCAGGGACTTAGACTAATACAAATCCCCTAACTTATTCCATAGATCATTTGCTATAGCATCCCCTGATACATTCAGTAATACTAAATCTGAGAGACATAACCGGATTGTGCTCTTTGCCTTCCGATCTAACTTTTCCCATTCTTCTGTTGACATTTATGTAGGTGTATTTCCTGAATCCACAATGATCCACTGATCTTTTTCCACCAATAGATCTTCCATATTGAGATTTTGCAGCTCAAAACTTTTCCCATTAAATTTCTTGATCTCTATTTTCGAACTACTCGTAATTTATTTTCACCTGAATAATTGATATTGTAGATCTCCCGTTGTAACAGGGTTTATCATAGACCCAAGCCAAACACTTAGCCACAAAGGAGTCCCCCTGAAGTCAATAACAACTACGATGCCAAATGTATATTTTAACCTTGTACAATTAATTATTGCAAATAGATTCTTAATAAAAACAAAAAATATGCAATGACACACACACATTACATAGATATTTTTACCCTAGAAACCCAAACCAGGAAAACCAGCGACATGTTTAGAGCCACACCTATAATTCTTTTTATTCATCATTATTTTTCATTGTTTACCATATAAAATATATAGGATCCCTCAGAATCCAAAAACCCTAATCCATTGACTTGGATTAGTCAACAAACCTAATTCCTTAACCAGGATTTGAAAACCATGTACCGAAAAATTTCCAAAAATGGACACAAAAAACCAACAAACAAACAAAAAATGGGGGCTCCGCCCCCGAACTCTCTTTCTCCCATATCAGTGTATAGTAAAGGGGATCAATTTTCATACCCAACAATTTTTAAACCTTTACATTACAAGAATGCACACATAGAGTTTATAAAACAGAAAAAAAACAATAGCATTCACACATAGTACTTAGAAATTTACCCTGAAAATCCATAACCGGAAAAACCAACAGATGTTTAAAGTTTCACCTCTAACTCTCATTATATTAAATTCACCATTTACAATACAATATATATGATTCGTTGGCATCCAAAACCCTAATATTTTAACCCAAATTGGATTCCTTAACCAAAATTACGATACAATGGCTCGAACAATCGTTAGCCAAAAAACCACCCAAAAACAAACCAAAACATCCCAAAAACCATTTGAGGGATTCACCCCTAGACAAGGGGGGCCTTCGGACCCCCCAGCACAACGTACAGTGTGTGGTTCTAATTGTGCAAATAATATAACACATTCCCAACATATTTTCTATACATTCCCTGTGGGCTTCCTCGATCCATCCTAGACTTGGTAAGGTTAAGGCAAGGAGTGATCCATACTCCTCAATTGTCTGGATAAAGCATTAGCCATAATATTTTCCTTACCCTTCTTATATATGATCTCATAATCATACCCCATCATCTTGATGACCCACTTATGTTTATCTAGTGAAGACAACCATTGTTTGAGGAAGTACTTCAGACTATGATGTCCAATCTTGATTTGGAAATGTCTCCCTACAAGATATGGGTGCAGATTTCCATTGCATGAAATATAGCCATCATTTCCTTATCATATGTGTATTTTCCCAAATTGCAATCACATAATTTTTTATTTCTTAATTCCAAGGGGCATCCTTCTTGCATTAATACTTCTCGAATACCTCTTCCTAAGGAATCACATTCCAAGACAAAAAATTTAGTAAAATCAGGCAATGTTGATATTGGAGTAGTGTGCATGGCATCATTTAAATCATGAAAGGCCTATCATTTAAATTTTTCCATAATTTTTCACAAATTTCCTATAGTATCGAGTAAGTCCTAAGAATCCCCACAAGCTCTTGAATGTTTTGGGATGGGGCCAATCTTGCATGGCTACCACTTTCTTGAGACCAACTTGTAATCCATCCTTACTTATAATGTGAGCCAAATATTCAACCTAAAGAGCCCCAAAAGAACATTTGGAACACTTTAGGAATAATTGGTTATCCCTCAATAGTTTCAAGGACTTATTGGCATGATATGTGTGTGATTCCGATGATTTTCCATAGATCAAGATATCATCAAAGAGAACCATCACAAAAGTTCATAGGAAGGGTTTGAAAATCTTGTTCATGAGGCTCTAAAAAGTGGATTGAGCATTAAAAAGACTAAAAGGCATCACTAGAAACTCGTAATTACCTTCGTGTGTCCATAAGGTTGTCTTAGGGATGGTTGTCTCTTTCATCCTAATTTGGTGGTAGTCTAAACACAAATCAAGCTTAGTGAAAAATGTGGCTCCATGAAGTTCATATAGAAGATCATCAATCATTGGGATATGAAATTTTTCCTCATTCGCCAACTTATTGAGATCCCTAAAATTAGGACACATGTGCCAAGGGCCTTCCTTATTTAACACCATGACTATTTTTTATGAGTAAGGGCTTGTATGGGAACATATGACCCTCACCTCCAAAAGTCCCTAAATGATCTTTTCTATTTCATTATTTTGTGCAAAAGGGTGTCGATACGGACATGCATTTGGTGGTTGAATTCCTATGGGAATACCATGGTCATGCTCTACATGAGAAGGGGGTAAACCCTTTGGTGTCTCAAAGACCTGGTGATGTTTTTCGAGGACCAACTACAAGTCTAGGTGGATGTATTCTGTCAAAATTTCCATAACTTGTATGGCATTAAATTGGGAAATAATTCCAAAGTGGCATTTATTTAATAACGTATCCATACAATGAGAGCTAACTATTTTAAGAGGTCTTTCCTAAAGCACTCGTAGGGTGTGTACATGACCGTCTTTAGTGAAATTCATATATAGTTCCTTGATATCCATGATGACTAGTCACAACATACATAGCCATTCTTCCACCAATACTATATCACAACCACCCATGTCAATGGAAAATAGATGGGTTTTGAGATAATAGTATCCCATCTAGAGTTTGACATTTTCACATGTAACCGCACATTTCATCATGCCTCCATTAGCAATCATGATTTCAATGTTGTGCATTGTGTGTACAAAACAATGGGTTTATTTTTCCACTCTCTTGTGAATGAAATTGTGAGTACTACCACTATCAACTAGGACTATGAATTTTTTATGCTTATTGTAGCTCATAAATTTCAAGGTTTGAGAAGTTGAAATGTTTGATAATGCATTAAGGGAGATTAGGGGTTCTCCCTAAGGGAATTGATATTCAATATCTTCCTGAGTCGAAGTGTTGTTTTCTTCAATCGATAATTCAGGTGTCTCTTTGGTAATTATGTATATGTTCAGGGCCGGAGTGGTCATATCAATTTGGAACATTTTTTGTTAATTACATCTATGACCGGGACCATATTTTTCATCACAATTATAGTAGATTCCACACCTTTGGTAGTCTTCCAATTTTGTTGGAGACAATCTTTGCACTTTCAAGAGATGAGTAGGGGTTGTGTTGGAGGAATTAACTTGGGACATGCAAGTGTGGGAAATGAAAGAGGGTATTTTGTCTTGTGAATTGATCACTATCTCTTATTCTAGAGCCCTCTGAGATTCTTACAAACAGGTAGCGGGATGTTTCATTCTGACTTGTGCTTAAAAATCCTCCTTGAGGCCACAAATGAAACATTATTTATAGAAAGAATTTGGCAATTTATCTATATGGAAGAATAATTTCTCAAAATATGACATAAAGTCTACAACTGGTCTTGTTTGGGTAACTTTGTAAGACACCCCAAATAGTGATTATCTCACTCAAAATGCACATGGATATATTTAACAAACAGACTCCAAGCAATGTAGCATGCATAAGATTTTTTATGCCATTCCCACCATTGCCATTGTTCTAGATCCAGATATAATACCCCCACCCTAATTTTCATCATCTCATCAGTAATGCCATCGAGGGAAAAGTAATGTTACATCTAGGTGACCCATCCTAACGGATCAGAACCATCAAACTTGTTTAGGTCCACCATAGGAAAACAATGTCATATGTTATTATCCATTTGTTTATGGTTGTGAGGAACAAAAGAGGGTCGTGGGTATCTAAATAGTCCTAATTAGGAAATTTCTTACTGGTGTGGCTCAATGTGTTTTACATTACAGGGCTCTTCTTCTAGTATTCCTTGAGTTGTCATAGGTGCCAACTTCTATTCAACCTTTTTTCTAAGCTATCCAACTTCTCATCCAACTCCTTATCCAAATTCTCATCCAACTTTTGATCCCAACTGATTATGTCTTGTTGAATTTTCTCTTGCTAAATTTGCTAAATATGGCCATTAAGAGTCATGTATTGAGATTCTAGGTGATCGAACTTTATGTTAGTAAAGTGTGTGGCTATTATTTTCGGGGAGTTGGTATGAGGTGGTTTATAGGGCTCCACCATAGGTGTGTTCACTAAAAAAAATTATTGGGTCTTGAGGAAAAGGGAGTGTTAGGTGTTATAGCTCTTTGATATACATGTGGGGTCCAATAGTAGTACTTGGCCCAATACCTCAGGGCACTAACTCAGGAGGCTCAACCTTTCCTTATCCATACTAATCGACTAACCAAGTACTAGATAGTGATCTGCCTGAGTGTTTTTCTTGGTGTACTATAGCAACAAGATGTCCAATTAGCTTTTATAAAGTTGGTTTCAAGTAAACCTAGGGGACTTCATATATACTTGAAGGTATGATAAATTGAGATTATGTATATAGGTATTTCCTGATGTGGTACTACTCGAAGGGGTACCAACATGTGTGATAAGAGTTTCCAACAATGTGATTTCACTTGTATTTCCTACGTGTATTTTTCCCCGATTGTTGTTTTACCCAGTGAATGATAGACCATTGTGTTATTTAAAGACACCAAAATATGTCTCTAGAAATACAAAATAAAAAAATTAGGAGTTTGTTGACCTAAGAAAAATCTATTAAAATCATCCTAAAATTACCTACTTTTTCAAGGTCGTGTTTGAGGTCAAAAATGTAAAATGATCACAACTTTTGTTATACTTCTTGGATTGGCTATTTGACCCAAATTATGAAATTCCATGGCTTCTTAGGATCTACTCGCACTAGTTTGACTAAAATTTATGCACTCTATCAAAAGATATCCAATCTGTGAAATTCGTAGCCATCGCCGGGAAAAACCCTAAAAAAAAGGTTGATTTTAAATCAACGATAACTCTACTTCCCAGACTCCATTTTGGAAAAAAAAAAATTAACTTGAGTATTCATTGAACATGAATTCAAATCAGTGGTTGGTTTCTTCAAATTTTGGATAAAAAGTTTCAGAAATTTATCTGAATGTTGTCATCCTTCTTTTCCATCAAAAATATGCAAAGGATAAAAAACAATCTCCCTTTTTTTTGGCCCAAGAAAGAGATCTGAAACCACTTATAATGAACTTAACCCCCAAAATTCAAAGCAATCACATAGACTATACTAGAATATCCATGAAAAAACAACGAACTCAAGAGAAAATAGATAAACCATGAGAAAGATCAATTGTATTAATAGTGTTCGAGAATAGAGAGCGATGTTAACTTGCCTCTTCAAGGGGGGAACCTCTGAGATAAAAGCACCAAATACAATAACAAGTCTTCAAAAAACATTACATAACCTTCTACTCTATATATAACTATCAATAGAAATATTAAGTACCTATGGGTCCACTTATTATGAGGGCATACTAACTAATTTGGTCCTTATTAATGTAGAGGACCCTTTTTACAATGACTGATTATTAACTAACTATTTAGGGAAGGTGGCCTCATACATCAATAAATTATTCTAAGTAAGGGGGTTAGGGTAGGACCCTAAAAATATCGCTAGATCATAGTAGACAGTTTTACAGTGGTGGCTTCACATGAAGAAAGGTAGCTCATATACCGAATTATACATACCAATGCTTATAACCCCACAATATAATAGGCTACTTCTCTAACCCATGGTGGCTCATCCAATAAATTTTCTATTCCTGGCAGTGTCAACTCAACGGGTCGTGGTGGCATCTAAAACCATAGAGTGGGTGAGATCCATTGATGGCAATGTGGGACTCCCTTAGTAGCTATATATAACTTTATCACAATGGCTCCCTCTATCCAATAGATATGGCAGTGTGGCACTCCCTTAGTGGTTGTACATATCTCTAATAACCAACGACTAAGTATAACTCTATCAAGGTGGATCTATCACGGTAGATCAGTTAATACGCCTATGTCTCATGCCCTCAAACAAAGCCTCTCGTTTAGTGGATATAATGACAATCTCCTATCAAAATCAATTCAACCCTCTCAACTGATTCCTTGAACAGGTTCCCATCAAATCATCTAACAATTTTCACTATTTAACTTAGCTCCAATACCATATTATGAAATGCACTAGACCCCACTAAATGAAAAAACCTTGAATAGGGTTGAAGCAATGAACATAATAACACAATTTGATATTATGAATAATCATAGTGCATATTACGATGTGATTCACTTATCTTATATATATATTGACATATGTAAAGGTCATTCAAAAGATAGGATACTTCTCCAAAACCCTAAAAACTAATAATACCGAAAATCCTATATTTTATCTTAAGTCAATAAGATGACTTTATTACGAAGGTAAGCCTTATATTCTAATAGGGTTTATCCAACCCCCAAAGTGAAAGGCCCACCAAGCATGATCATCCTTGGTATCAAGGCCCCTCTTCCATGATGGAGTGCTCTCCAACAACTTGTTAGTCCAACACTCCATATTCCACAATGGTCCACTATTGACTTGTCCTCATGAAAATCTCATCTCATCTAACTATGTCTCACATGTCCTCTCATGTGCCTAATGCTACTATCATGTGTGGAAATGTTATCACTAAGCTCCAATGTTGCTCTGCAATGTATATGTCTGGGCCCATCACTGACCTCTATGAAATATGCTCAACAACCCAAGTGTCCTAGTGTTAATATCCCAACCTCCAAGGTATATATCACATGGTCCCAAGATCCAAGGGATAAGTAGCCTCCTCCAAGTGCCCAGTGTTTCTCCTCCTAGGTAGGTACTTCCCCTAATCAAGTAATCAACTCCCCCATCATGTGCACCCAATGGGTTAGGCATCATGTCAATCAAGGTAACAACTTCCTAGGTAATAGGAAAATACCAACACTCTAACCAGGGTCAAGAATCCACCCAAATAAATCCATCCATTTGTCCATGAAGCATCACCAAGGGATCTAGTAGAAATAGTGCTTTCCTAGCAAGGTGAAAACACTTTTGGACTGACCCTAAAAGAGAACAGGATGCACCATCCAACTACCGCTAGGATGTGTTCAAAGTTTATGACAAGTCCCCAACAAACATCCACTAACCAAACCATGCAATCTTGAGGAGATAGTCATTTAATACGTATAGGTCACCCCTGAGCTCCTTGTTACCTCCCATCACCTATGTGGACAATTATGAAGCATGCAAGAGAGGATACTAGAGCTACATGTGGGTTTAATTTGATGGATGTCAAGTTCAATATGTCGAGCATTGGGGAGCAGAATGTTATTGTTCTTGAATTGGTGTTGTGGGTCCATTGAAAGGTGGGATCTCTCTTCCAAGCATGGGGGCATGGACTCCTCCTCCTACTCCAAGATCTAGATCTATGTTCAAGTGTAAGCATTGACTATGTGGATTTATTCTATAGGGAATTGTGGTATAGTCTAGTGCATTAGAGATTGTTCACTCTACAAGGATGGTACCAATGGCCCATTACCATTGCAGGAGAAGATGTTCCATTATGTGAGATTGGTGAGGTCAAAAGAGGGGTGAAGTGATGTGAATGGGATATTGCAGAGGCAGAGTGTAGCATTATGATTTCCAAAGTTTGTTGGGACAAATGGAAGGCAAATTTTGAGAAACAAGTATAGAATAATAATGGTGTAAGGGACTCATGTGTAGTGGATATCGCTATGTATATCCTAGAAGTTAGAGAATGGAAAAGGGAAGTGGAAGAACTCATGGGCATACAACATAATAAATTCTTGGAAGTCATAGGGAAATCAAGCTCTCTACAACAATTGGTTGGGAAAATTGTGGCTCATCTCAATGTTCCTTCATCAGTATCTTCATCTCCCTCTCCTGTAGACTCAATCTCGTTAATGGAGCCCTCCCTTTGAGGCATTTCTTCAAACTTAGAGGTTCATAAGGCCCACTACACCCTCACAATCAATAACTAGAGTGAGGTTTGTCATATTTCCACACTCGAGGAATAGAAATGCCTAGATGCTAGTGGAAACAATTCAAGCGATCCCAAGAAAGAAGACCCTCATAATGGGCATGGAAACTAGTATTTATATTTTTCTTATTTTCTTATGTTTTGTCATGTATCTTATCTACTTAAGCAATTTGTAAGGCAATATACCTGCTAAGTCACTATAGGCTAATATAGGGAAGACCGATGCAATAGGTTAACAATACCATCAGTTTTATATTTTGGATATTTTTCTACAACCTCTCGTTTCCTTTTTGTATTATGAAGTTGTCTGGTTTAACCACAACATCTTCTAATATAAAACATAACCATTATTGTGAAAAAAATATCAGATTTTATTTTTTATTAATATTTTTTTACAAATCTATAAAAACCTTTATGTATCATTTTTTTACAAAGTAAAGTACAACTTTGTATATGGTATTGTTTAATTCATTTAATTTTAATATATCTTAATAATAGAGATATTGTATTGTTTAATTCATTTAATTTTAGTATATCTTAATAATAGAGATGTTATTGAGAAAAAATTACTAATAAAAATGTTTACAATAATTTTTGGGCAGCAGGAGTGGGTGGGGTTATTTTTTCCCATGAGGAAATATTAAGTTGCTATTCTCCTAGAATATAAGCCAAGACACTAACAACTAGGCAGAGGCATATGCTCTACTACAAGGATTACAATTGTCCCATCAACAAGGCATAGACTCCCTCGCAATCCTCGATGACTCAAAAATTGTTGTTAATCAGTTGAGAAAGAAGGTGTTTCCCAAAGATATGAAGTTGGCGACAAAATTCTAGAGAATTCACCATGAGATTGAAGAATTTAATATTGTTGTATATAAACATAGTCTCTGTAATAAGAACTCAATTATTGATAGACAAGCAAACTTGGCATTAAGAGACCCTATCGAAACTCTTAGGGTCAATGAAATCCTCTCTCTAACTCAAGTACCATGAAAATGATCAAGGTTTTGAACACCTTTCATAAGGGAGGCTCTATAAAGATCTCGATATAAGGATATCACCAAGCTGATTGTTTGAAGGTTGGTGAACACTCGACCATTTTCAAACTAACTCATGTGGTTTTGTCACGAAGAGGCGACATTATGCAACATTGGGGCCCATGTCCTTCGCACGCAGGCGCCCCCTGATGTACTTACTCATCTCTTTGTCCAGAAAGAAGAGATCAAACCTCCATTACATGTTTCACATGTGCTAAATCCTCTTCAATTCAGATCCGTCCAACCCCCCCTAGACTTATTCTCTCCTAGATTTATGGCCCATGTACTCTCCCTCAAGGTATGCACGTCATCCCATTTCATTTGGACATCATCCACTCAAGAAAACGGTTGTACAACCCCTCCTCTCCAGTCAATTTCAATGTGTGAGATCAATTCAATCTTAATGGATTTGATAGGCATAGAGCCTTCCCCTGCATGGTTGTTAATTCTCACCCAATGGAAGGTAATTTTAAGCACAAGTCCCTAGGCAGATACACAGGAATATGCAAAGTGATTGAAGAATTGGAAATCGGCTCCATGTTTGTTGGTGGACATTCCTAAATTGAACTATGCAGTTGGTGTAGAAAGGAATTGATTCATGGCTAGGATAAGAGAAGGCATCGCGCGATAGAGGAGAGAACCACTAGAGGATGAGCACACATAGCTAGTCCACTCCATTCAATAGTTGCAAATCCATGTTCTTGGTTTGTCTACCAAGGTACTCACCATATTGAAAATTTTGGCGGAGCAAGCAAGGACAACAGAAAATTTAGGATGGATGTGCAACCATTGGGTCAGAGGTAGAATAAATAAGATTCATACCAAGTCCCCAGTCTCCAACTGATTCAACTACAGTCATATCAAACGCAACTTCATCTCCAGGTCCCCAGTAGCCCATCCGAGACTTGAATTCTCCACTAGAGAGAGAAGAAGATGAGACGGGAAGGAAAGACTCACCTAGATAAACTATCTATAGATTTTTTGTTTATGTATTTTGATATTAGGAATCTTCCATAGATTATATCATGGGAGCAATTTTGAAATTTTGTATAATTCTCAGTTAGACATAAACTAATCCAGATTATTTTTGACATGAAATGAGAGTGGAGATATAACATAGAAATATAAAGAGATATTGCAAGAGATCCAATAATATAACATAGATATATCGGATATATAACAAGAGACACGTATATATAGTAATACACAATTTCTATTAATGAGCGAAATGTACAAAACTATAGAAATACAAAGTGAAAGACTCTCTAGAATGGTGGCATCTTCTCTCTGAGAAGAGATGTGGTGGCTACTCACATTCGCAAGAATATTATTATTACAATAAGGCTCCAAAGTCATTTTTAACATAAAGAAAATCCAAAACCCTAACCCCAGAAGATGAAAAGCCAACAGTTTTGTGGACCCTGTTTTGGGTAGTTTGATGTATCAATTTCTTGGGGGCGTAACTTTGGCATACGATCTTTGTTTGAGGCACACAATAGATCGTTGGAAAGGTATCGACGAGGAGACTAATTTTGGGGGCTCAATGAGAGCCTTTTACTATCATTGAGGTTTTGGATCGTGAAAAAAAATAATTTAGTCCCTCAAAATGGCCCCGAAAGTTTAGGAACCGAAAAACTGTTAAAAGTATTAAGTTACCAACAAACTATTTTGAGACAGATGGAATAGGTGGGTGGAAATATATATCCACTTGGATCAATACTCCCTCCTTAGGAAGCAATGATATCCATTTCATTGATTTCCCGGGGGAGAGGGGAAAGTGCTTGTTGAATCTGAACCTTGGTGAGTTGCTTGCCTTGTTGGAGAAGTTGCATTGCTTGGTTTGTGGAGGGTTGTTGAGAACCTGATGAGATGATTGTGTGTAGAAGGAATATTTGTGTTTTTATTCAATCTTATCGACTTGCTTCTATTGGATAGAAGGTTCTTGGACTGAGGTTGGAGTGGTTGTAGTTTCCTTCTGTTCACCTTTTGAACAGATTGTGAAGAAGTTGAATTTTGTAGTATGAGCTACTACCTTGCGGCACTATTTAGGTGGGATAGTAGTTGGAACTACCTATGGTATTCTATAGAGATGACCCCCCAGACTAATAATGACACTACGGGGTCGAGACTCATAAATAGTATGGCGCTTCCACATATATGGCTGGCCCAAAAGAACATCATAGACATCTAGCGAGGCAATATCACATAATACCTCATCCTTGAAGGGATGGATGTCGTATGACAATTGGCACTATTGGCTGACATAGAGAGTTCATCCCTAGAGAAGCCACCCGGTTTTGTGTATTTTCTAGTGTGGTATCGTCGACAATCCCAACTGTTTGACGACCTCTGTTGAGATGAGATTCTTCTGGATTCCTCTATCAAAAATGAAATGAAATGGGGTCCCCTTCACCCACATCTGTGAATGAAAGAGGCACTCCCCCTCTTCAGGATCTGTTGGTTCTTCTGGTTGAATTTTTGCAGTCGCAACAGTAGCAGTGGGGTATGCGTCGATGATATGTCTTCTCCCATTATTTTTTGAATTAGATTATGAATCAGGGATCAAATAATTTTCTTTGATCTCAACCACCAATGATTTTTTTGAGTGACATTCATGAGTCTTTTGGCATGGGATTTTGTGGAAATCACACCACTTTCCAGTGTCCTTCTTCATCTTCCCGTGACCCTTCTTTTCCCGTGGCTTGGACTAGTTTTTGGGAGGTTGTTTGTTAGGGTCGTCTTTATCATACTTTGGTTGTTGCGAATTTGCAGACCAGAACTCTTGTTTGCTCTGGTGCCTAAATTTCTACTTGATTTTGACAGCATATCGATAGGCAACTCCCAGTGATGAGATGTCCAAAAAATCCATTTTGGTTTGGATGTACCTATTCAGAGCCCCGCAGTATTTCAAAACCAGATGCCAATTAAAGTCTTTGATACCCAACTTGGTGTGCAAGGTATGGAAATTATTTATGAACTCTGACACTGTTCGGCCCCTCTCTTATCGCAGTGTGGTCCATCTCATGTATTGGTCGTCATAGTTACTAACATGGTAATATTGTTCCTTGACCGCATCCACAAAAAAATTTCAAGTGGGCTCCGCCCCATATATTTGAGACTCCTTTGTGGAAATTTTCTCCCACTAAGTTTCCCACCAATGTTTGACATGGGGGAGAGCCTTAAGGAGTGTGAAGGTGATATTTTCCCTGTTGGAAAAATTGTGAACAGATAAATAACCTTCTAGGGGATTTAACCATTTTTCTAGGGCATCTGCATCTATCTAACCTTCAAATACGGGAATATCAAAATTAACTTGTACCTTGAAAGGAGAGGTGCTTCCAAAGTGCCTTCTTTATGAATATGTGTCTATTTTTATCGACAGGCATTGAAGGATGTGGGAAAAATTCTCCATCATTTCGTCCATTTGTCGTGTGAGAGCTTGCTCAAGCAGCAGATTGATAGAATCTTATGCTCTGTCATTTTTCTTTTCTTCCGCCATGGAGGGTTTCTTGAGCATGTGAGATCGATTGTCCTCAAGAGATACAATCTCGAGACCCAACTTTATATACTCCGACCTCGTCGGGGACATGCACTGAAAAACGATCAAGAGCAGCCTGCTCTGATACCACTGATCTGGATTATTTTCAGTCAAAAATGAGAGTGGAGATATAACACAGAAATATACAAAGATATTGCAAGAGATCCAATAATATAAAAAATATATATAGGATATATAACAAGAGGCGCGGATATACAGTAATACACAATTTCTATTAATGAGTGAAATGTACCAAAATGTAGAAATACAGAGTGAAAGACTTGCTAGAATGGTGGCAGTTTATCTCTTAGAAGAGATGTGATGGCTACTCACATTTGCAAGAAGATGATTATAACAATGAGGCTCCAAAGGCATTTTTAACATTAAGAAAATCCAAAACCCTAACCTCCGGAGATGAAAATCCAACAGTTTTGTGGACCCTATTTTGGGTAGTTTGGTTTATCAACTTTCAGGGGCATAACTTTGCCATACGATCTATGTTTGGGGCACACGGTAGTTCGTTGGAAAGGTATCGATGAGGAGATTCATTTTGGGGGCTCAATGAGAGACCTTAGCTATCATTGAGTTTACTGGTTGTCAAAAAACAGTGTTTAGGCTCTCAAAATGGCCCCATAAGTTTAGGAACTGAAAAACCTACTAAAAATGGTAAGTTGCAAAAAAAATGTTTTGAGCTAGTTGTAATAGGTGGGTGGCCACCGATATCGACCTGGATCATAAACTCTCTAAACTACTTAACTAGTTACTACCCTATTTTCGCCATGTTTGCAAATTTTTTTCTTTTGGGTATGTAAGTTCTCTCCTTTTGCAAGTTTTCTTGCAGAACTTGTAATAAAAAAAAACTCCAGTTTTCTTTAAAAAAAATCCAACAATTTAATTCAAGATTAAAATATTTCCAATAATTTAAGATGGTTAATTATAAACATGTGTGTAGAAGAAAATTTAAAACTTTATTGGAAAGTAGTCAATATATACTAATTTGCTTAAATATACCAATCACAAAATGCACATTAGTTATTAGTCCCTGCCGAAGGCGTAGAGGGACTATAGTGATCGATAATTCGTTGACTTCATATTAATTTGTCCTTTGACTATAATTTTTTGCATAATCTCTATTGTTCGAACTAGAGAACTAAAAACATTATTTTTTATTTAATAAAAAAAAAACTTATTTGTCATCGTCTCATTGGAGAATAGATTCGAAGTCTTATTGCCAGCTTCACTAATCCCAATTTTTTAAATGTTAGCATATCCAAAGTTTTGATCATCGACACTCTTTTTGAATTTTATTTTTTTTATTTAAATGTTTACATATCCAACGTTTTAAGCATGGACACTCTTTTTTAAGTACTTAAAAAAGGCTTGACACAATGCATTCTTTTTTAAATGTTTACATAGCATGAGGCCCTTAAACAACCCTGACATCCTTAAATCTTTACCTAACAGGCCTGTCAGCCTTAAATGTTTACTTAACAGGCTAGTCACAATACATTTTTCTCCAATTTCTGGATACAGTCTTGTATGCAGTGAATTTGGGCAATATTGTTGTCCATCGACACTCACATAGTCGACTATAATGATGGAGTTGCTTCTACATCATATGTTTCATGTTTCTTTTGTATTTGAAATGCAATCTAGTCATCATTGAGGATACATATATTCTTCTCTGGTTCACTATTTGTTGATTGCTCGTCGGTTCGTTGGTTCGTTGAATGTTGCTTATTGTTGTTTGCTTCAACTTTGCAAATTTGAGGTCCTCCAGTTGTCGTTGGACTTGTTGGTGCTTTCCCACTGGTTTGTTGTTTGCTTCTTTCTCTTGTTTGATTCAAATTTGCAAGGTTGAAGTCCTGCACCCACAATTCGACCTGTTCTTGCACTTTGTAGGGTTGAAATCTTACACCCTTTTTTGTTTCAACTTTGCAAGGTTGAGGTCATGCACCCGCAGTTAGACCTGTCGGTGCACTTTGCAAGGTTGAGATCCTGCACCCGCAATTGGACCTGTAATTCTGTCATTCACCATTCACGAGTATGTTTCAATACCATAGTTTCATTCCTATTGGTTGTTTACTGCTTACTATTTACAGTTTGCAAGTAGGAATGTTCAGTACTAGGTGGTGTTGAAAATCAAAATAAATATAAAAAAATCTAGAAATAATAACCAAGTGAAAATGCTCTTACAGAACATCCTTAAATGTGACTACTGAAATCAAAGAAACGTTAACGTATTGCTATCCCCGAAAAGTGTTGAACAATAAAGCTTGTTGCCTTTGCAAAATGTTCTTGTAGAAGAAAACTGCAACTAGGTATAGAAGGGTTGAGTATGGTACAAAGTTAAGCAAGCTGCAAGAAAATTCAACAACGTTGTCGGTCCTTATCCATCTTTATCAATGACATATTTCAGTAAGTTATAAAAAAAAAATTGCAGGACCTGAAATGCAAATCATGGGTAGAGGATGAAGATAAAACACAAAACGACCTGAGTCCAAACATTAATTCTTGTTTCTCCTTTGTTGGCAAGTTAAATTCTTAGTGGGCACTGGATTTTGAACATTGGTTTCTTTCTAGATTATGGGATGGGGATTAGTATAATTGTGAGAAACAAGATGTGTAATCGCGGGATTAGGGGGATTATCAATAGGTTTGGGAAAATCAAGGGATCCTAGAGGATTAGGCTAAGGGTCCATAGGTTTTAACCAGTACAATACTATTCAAAACCTCTTAAAACAACTAACAGGAATTTTTATTGCATGGATCATACCTTGCATCTTCACATACTCGGCGCTGGGATGGTGTTGGTTTACCCTCTTTTGCATACATTGCAAGTCACTCTGTCAACTGAGGGATGGTACTAAATCACCCTCTTGTGAAGCCATTGCAAGCCATTATGTTCACTGCCTTTGCTTACCAAAGGGATAAACTGTAGGCGTAAAATGTAGAAAAACGATTCCAGATCAGAGCCCAGTGACAAAGGTGTAAAGACAAATGGCAGTGCGTAAGGTAATGAAGAGCTTAGGAAGGTGACAAATGGCTTGTAGACCCGGGCATATTTGAGGACCTTATCTATTCCGCAGATACTTATTATTTGTGTGGATGAGACATGGTCAACCACATGTCAGGGTTTGCAGCATGGTGGACACTTAGCACCGACGAGCTTTGGTTATTGTTTATGTTTGATTAAATTAGTATCGATAGTTGTCTTTCAGAGTCCCACATGCATGGTGGCCAATCTGCATTTATTGCACGTGTTCGTACTACTCAGGGCCCGTACTGCTCTGAGAGTTGTACAAATTCTGCATTCGAAAACTCCAAAAGTGTCGAATAGTTGAATTCCCAAAGTCCTTGATAAGGATGGTTAAAGTAATCTCAGGTTAATTAATAGTAGGCACGAGTTAATGACTCCAGGAGAAAGTCACTCTGGGAGACTTTCACGCTTCACATTCAAAAACTCTCGAAGTCCCGAATTGGCGCCATGTCTAAGTATGGCTAGAAGAATTCCAAAATTTGGCAGAATGATAAAAATTTAGCAAGGGTGTTAAAGTAGAAAGGTCACTCAGATTGCGGTTTGCAAAACTGATTGATGTCTCAAATTCATTTCGTAAATAAGAGGTGCACGAACGTTAATATCCTAAAAGGGTTCTGAAATTAAAACCATGGTATATCTTGAGAAGAATTTGTCTACACATTTAGTTATCTCCAATGGCCTCAAACAACGTGCAGGTATGTCAATGATCGATACATAATTGACCTCTTTCACAGCCATACTGAGATACAAAAAAGGAAATGGGATGTTCTCCTCATCTTTCTGTTTCTGAAACCATATGTTAGTGCATTTTACAGGTTGTCCCCTTTCCAATCACATATGCCCACTTTCATGCCCTAGACATCATACCATAGATCTTTGGAAAATGGCAGTGCACAAGGATTTATGAGATGAATTCAGAGTTTTCATTGTGGAGAAAGCATCTACAAGGACCTTTCCATCCCCTTATTTGTATGTTATGATAGGGAAAGATTGTATTCTCTGAGGAAAACCACATATAGTTGTTAGTTTTATGCTGGACTTTGGGTCTTCCAAAGCATCTTCCATCACCATTTCCACATCTGGACCTCGTCTTGTAGAAATGATTCTTTGTAACCTAAATGGACAGTTCACTGATTTGTCTCAGGGCGAGTGCCTCAGTGCCCAATCTTAGAATATCTTCTTCATCGTGTAATATAATTGAAACCTTGATAATTTGTGCGATGCGTTGGTTCCATTCTTATGGTAGAGGCCCATGAACGCCTAATTCTTCCCCTTTTTTTTATCCCACAGACCATCTATGTGAGTGTTATGAGTCAGAGACATCAACAAGTCGTTTCAGATATGTTTAGTGTTGATTTGTGAAGAGTGAGGATGAAATTAAATTATGAATATGATTGTAAATCTATATACAATGACTAACGTAATGCTTATAAGGTGCACAACTAAAATAAGTTATAAAATTATGTCTTAAATACTCAGTCTTTGTATTGAGAAAGTTTATACCATTTTTTTGTTTGCATTATCTCTTCTATATGGTTGAGCACTAATTGTAGATTTGTTTCTTTGTCATATGCTATAGAAACCATGGAGCACTGAATTTGAAATGAAAAAGGTTGAAGGATACATGGCAGAATTGGTATGCACTCTCGAACTTATAGTTATCTTTTTTGCTATTTGCATATTATCTAAACATAGCTAAGAAACATCTTCAAAATCACAACTTAAAATTTGGAGCAAGTAATAGATGTTGAGTGATATCAAATAGGTGCAGACTCCATTGTACATGACAACATCGACCAGGTATTGCATAACAATGTTCTTTTCAAATTAGATGCATTCTCGTATACTACGGGAGATTGTATATTTGATGCATTTCAAGTTCTATTTCACTTTCGTTATTCCTCGACCGAGCTGAGCAATGGATTGATAGATCATTTTTTGGCTTGTTTAGAAAATGGAAACGTTGAGGCATTAGAGTTGTATCAATACAAATTGACATCTAATTTTATTTTCCAACTGCGTGGAATACATGATGTCAGTACGTATCTTTCAAATATGTGGTTGTCTGCATCTGCAACTCTGTCTCCACATAAGAGAGCACTTTGGGGAGATACATTTTGTATACGGTGGCTAGCCAAGTGGTTGAATATATCAATTGGAATTTGGTCATTAACAAGAAAAAGAAGATATCTATTATTCAACAAAATTGCATCTAGATATCCATATTGCATCTTGTTCCATGATGCCAATCCTCTAAGTGGTCATTATGAACCACTACTCTATAAAAAATTATCCATATGCAATCTTGGAGGATCTGATATTTACTTGTCCCTCGCCTGCAAAGACCTTCAATCGCATTGGAAATGAATTATGCATCATATACACTCTCATGGATTACACATAGCAACAACCAATACATCTACTTGTGGAGATAGTTTGTTCAATGCAATTTTCTATTTGATAGCAACAGAGTTTGATGTGCACTCACTACGCCTTTACACTGTGCAATCCTTTTGCAATGCAATTATAGGTGGCAGTCAACAGACATTTAACTGCTTGCATCAACACCTTCTACCATATCTCATAGAAAGTATGTCGATGGTTGGAATTTGGAAACAATACCCTGTAAACATGGAAATGCCATATGAGAAAGGAAATATAGAGGGTGGGACATTTTTTTTACAATGGATATCTATCATATTCAAAGTAAATATCCAGGTCTGGTCAACCCTTTCAAATGGTACAATCCATTTCTATTGTATTGATTCAAACTACGATCAAACAATTGGCATCATATCGTTGAAAACAGATACGCCACACATCCATTATCAACCTTTGATAAGAAGTACTTACAGTTCAAGATCCATTGTCCATGATAATCAAACCACATAGAATCTACATAAACATTGCATATTGTCTAATCATGATGAAACTCATCCCAATTGTCATCAGGTCATAGAGAGCTTAAACAAAAAGCGTAGACTAACTTATCACAAATTCAAAAAGGTCATACGTGAAAGAAATAAATACATTGGTGCACTTCCTTCTAGACCTCTTAATTGTACGACCAAACATCATGAGGTGAAAGGGAGCTTGACCAACAAACACAAACTCACATATCACAACCTAAAAAAAGTTGTGTGTGCACAAAACAAGCACATTTACACACTTCCTTTTGAACACAATCATCACATGTCCAATGAAAAAGATCATCACCCTTTGCATCATCAACATGGTGAGGAGGCAATGCTCGTAACAAATGTCGATTCCACCTTCAACATGGCTTGTCAACAAGTGAAAATATTTTCGAGTGGAAACCATAATTTAACCTGAAAAAATAGATATGTGAGAGAAACAGGTGCAGCTACATATCCCACAGTGGTCATGATACTGATCGGGGGGTAAAAATCACATATCGTAAATTAGAGCCAACACTATGAAATGCTAGAATTGAAAACCAACAAACACTTGCTACGCATCCCCATATAGGAAAGAGAGAAGCAAAGCAGACCTATATGAAACACATTGAATACACTCCTTCCATTGCATGTGCGATTTGCGAAGAATTGAATTTCGCAAAGAAAATTAAGTCTTTCACCCCTTACTTGCAAAAAGAATTGATTCGGATTATTTTTGACACGAAATGAGAGCGGAGATATAATAAAGAAATGCACAGAGATATTGTAGATATTCAATAATATAACAGAAATGTATCAGAGATGCAACCATAAACACGGATATACAGTAATACATGATTTCTATTAATGAAAGAAATGTACAGAGACTGTAAAAATACAGAGTGAAAGACTTGCTAGAATGGTGGCATCTTATCTCTTAGAAGAGATGTGATGGCTACTTGCATTTGAAAAAAGATGATTACAATGAGGTTATAAACGCCTTTTTACAATAAGCAGGAATGTCAAAAACCCTAGACATCCAAAAACCTAACCCTGGGAGATGAAGTGCCAAAAGTCATGTGGGCCCCGTTTGGGTAAGTTAGTACATCAACTTCTCAGGGTCGTAACTTTTGCATACGATCTTCGTTTTAGGCGTATGATAGACTGTTGGAAAGGTATCATCGAGGAGATTCATTTTAGGCACAATATCAAAGGAAATTTCATATTGAAAACCTATTTTCTCAAAATAAAAAAAAAAATAAA